>OZ030007.1:66720950-66805950 GCA_964023405.1 Apodemus agrarius
GCTGGTGTTAAATTGTGGGAATAAAATGTCTAAAGACCATGCATTTAGATCAAGAGATGGCAACTGATAAGAAAAACGAAAAGCAGTCCAAATTACTCTATTTGAGAAGGTTTTGAAAAACCTTGTTCTTGAGGCTTGCGATTAATTTGCTAAGACGGGTGGGGGGACCGGGGGAGCAGATAGATGGGGCTGGGTCACGGGGATCCCGTAGGCTCTGGTAAGGTTTGCTTTCCTTTCTTTTTGGTTTTATAAATATAGGAAGCCAATAATAACACACTGAGCCAAACTACAGTTACATTTTTTTTTTTTTTGAGCTAGTCTCACTTTATAGCCCTGGCTGATATGTAACTTGCTATACAGACCAGGCTGGCCTCACACTCACAGTGGGTCTCTGCCAGCTTCTACCTCCCTGGTCTTGGGATTAAAGGCTGTGTCACACCCAGCTCCAAATTGTTTTAAATGATAGCTGTGAGACATTGCATTGCTAGTAGAGAGCAAAAAAGCAAGGAGACCCCCAGAGGAGGTTGCTTACACGTAAGAAGTGAACGCGACTTGGCTGGAAGGTAAGGGGGGAAGAAATCAGTCTACTCACTAAGGCCCATGGACAGAGGAGAGTAACAGAAGTCAGAAGTCAAGGACAACTCTTGGGTTCCCGGTTCCGAGGAGAAATTAAAGGGTGCCTTTTTTTCTTTTTTTTGGGGGGGGTGGTGGTTTTTGTTTGTTTGTTTGTTTTTGGTTTTTGGTTTTTTTCGAGACAGGGTTTCTCTGTGTAGCCCTAGCTGTCCTGGAACTCACTCTGTAGTCCAGGCTGGCCTCGAACTCAGAAATCCGCCTGCCTCTGCCTCCCAAGTGCTGGGATTAAAGGCCTGTTCCACCACCGACAGGGTGCCTATTTAATATTGAAATAGAAATGTGACATGTTGCTATACATGGTGCCCCACCTCTGCAGTCCCAGCACTAAAGCACCTGAGACAGAAGGTTGAAGACACGCCAAGATCCTATAGTAGGATCTTATTTTTAAAAAAATTCTGTATTAAGTTAGGAGTTGATAAGACAAATCTTGTAGACCAGACAGGACCACTGAAGGAGAAAATAACAGATTGCTCAGAACCCAGCACCCAGCACAGGCCAAGAGCCAGCAGTAAGAACAGGAACCAAAACAACAGAAGAAAACCAAAGCTATGGAGTCATAAAGATGAGGTGGAGCACGTCCAGGCCCTGCTCTGCCCACCCCCCCATGCTGCCTCTCTCTCCTCTCTGTCCTCTGAGAGCCGGGCACACACCCTATTCTGTCACATCTGTCTCTGGTTCATCACTTTGTCTTTCTACAAACTAACTTTACCTTCACTGAGGTGAAAGGTGTGTACTAAGGGTGTGTCTGTAAACGGTCTCAGGGCTGAAGAGGTTGACCAGGGGTTAAGAGCAATCATTTATTCCCTTTGCAGAGGACTCAGGTTTGGTTCCCAGCATCCACTTAAGGTGACCCGGAACTGTCTGTAATTCCAGTTTGAAGGTGCCCGACACAACTGCCTTCCCAGCACCCACATCCACAGGCCACACAAGCCCATCCGGCACACTCTGACAGCGGCACGGTTCTTCCTGCAGCAGCTGCAAAGCTCTAAGATGTAGTCAGAAAATCAAGATGGTATCAGTCCCCATTCTGCGGAAGAATACATAAGTATATTCATATATAACACATACCTGTATGTGTTACCCTAGGGCTCCCTGTCTCTACCTGTTTCAGCACCGAGGTTACTGTGCATGTGTGAGGCACCCAGATTGTTATGTGTGTGCCGAGATCCGAACTCTGGTCCTCATGGTCGTGCGGCAAGCTCCTGACTGCTGAGTCTGTCCAGTCCCACAGCAGGCTGTGCCTACATTTCGCATAGCCTGCACCAGAGGGCAGCTCAGGCACCAGCTCCGTTTTTCAGCATGCTTTCTTTGCCTGCTTGGCAGCCTTTCTGATTTACCAGATCAGGAGCTCAGAATACAAGTGTTCAGATCTGACTCTCCTCATTAGTCACTGTATCCCTGGAAGGCGGGAAGTTCTGTCCTTAATAATCAGTGCAATCCATCAGCATTTGTCTATTCAAACTCAAACTGCTTGACGGACCTCAGAGTAGAGCAGTACATGTGAAATCTACAGTAAAGAAACCACCCATTTTCTGAGAAGGTGCTGTCTGTCCTCGGTGCTGTCCCCCTGCATCAGCTCCAGCCCTGAGGACTCTCACTGATAGATCACCTTAGCAGTCCTAGTCACTCCCAGGGCCTCCTCTAAACCCTGTAGCCAGAGTGAGCTGCTACCCTCCTAACACCTCGCAATGGGAATTACAGTTCACTGTGTCCGTCAACCCTTGGGGACACCCTCAAACCACAGTGGGCAGTTACTACCTACATATGGCTAATGTTACTGGAGTTAAAATTTTAACTACATCAATTTAAATCATCACATTTGAAGGAGCTTTAGAGGATGTGTAGGTTGCCAAGCGGCTCAGTGGCTAGACTCTGAACACGACCGTGAACGTCGGGGAGATGAATAAGCGACTGAGGGAGCCCGGGAAATGGCCACTGATAGGGCAGGGACAGCCGAGAGAGCCTGGGAAATGGCCACTGATAGGGCAGGGACAGCCGAGAGCATGATGTCCTAGAAGCTGGAGTTTATGCAGGGGAAGCGGACAATCAGCTTGTCAACTGCTGCTAGCGGGTCAAGTAAGGCAGAGACTGAGGGCAGGTATCTGGAGTTAAGAATGTGGTTCACCTCTGACAACAGAAGTTACTTAGTGGAGTCCAGAGCCAAACTACCTAAGATTAGCTCAAGACGGAACGACCAGATTATAATAATAAGTCACAATGAGACTCTGCTTTGTCACCTACACATTTAAAGGGACCAACAGCTTTTAAATGCATGGTCCTGACCCGTGGGGAACAGGCACGCTGCTGGATTGCTGGCGTGATGGCCTGTGCAAGACAGCTAGGAGAGCCTCGCACAAGGGTGACAGGCCCTCACTGTGAGCCGGAACTAGCTCGGAACTTGCTGTGTGGACCAGATTGGCCTGGATCACAGAGATCTGTTTGTCTCTACCTACCCAGTGCTGGCATTAAAGGCCATGCCTAATTAAAAAATTTTAAAAATGATTTAATGTTTTTATATGCATGCATGTTTGCCTATGTATAAGTATGCCACATGTGTGCTGGTGCCCACAGGGCCGGAGAGGGTGTTGGATCCTCTGACGCTGGAGTTGCAGATGATTGGGAGCCACCATGTGTGTTCTGGGAACTGAACCTTGGTCCTCCACAAAAGCAGCAGCTGCTTTTAGCCACCAGGCCGTCTCTCTAGCTTCCTCTCTCAAGTTTTTAAATGTATAATATGGAGGCTGGCAGGACAGCAAAGGAATTTGCTGCCAGGCCTGATGACCGGAGTTGAATTCCCAAGAGCCCACATGGTGAAAGGAGAGAGCCTACACCCACAAGTTATCCTTTGACGCCACACTCGCTCGGTGTACCCCAGCCCAAACACACACAAATATAAATGTACTATTTATCCAAGAGAAGGTAGGAGCAGAACAGTGTGTACAGAATGCTTTGTGTTTGTGTTTCAAAGTGCACACAGGAGGACACACAAGCTGAGCAACGGTGTTCCACCTCGACAGGAATGCTGGGCTGGATGCTGGGCTGGGCTGGGGAGCGGGACAGGATGACACAACCAAAGAGCCGCAGTAAAAGAGAAAGGTCTTGAGCTGTGTACTTGCCTTTATCTACTCAGAGCAGTGTGGGGTGTCCTAACTGTTATTGGCTGGCTGGTTCGTTGGCATTTAAAGTACACTTACTGATTGATGTATGTGTGAGGACACACATGGGGCTCAGAGGGCATCCTGCAGGAGTGTGCCCCCCCCCAACCATGCAGATCTGGGTAGTAAACGTAGGCATTAGGCTTAGCGATAGGCACTGTTCCCAGTAACCACCTAATCTTCGTGCCTCTGATTTCTTTACTTTTTATACCATCGCACTATAGAGCCCTGGTTGCCCTGAAACTCACTACTTAACTAGGTTAAAGGTCTGCAGATTCCGATGCCTCCTAAGTGCAGGCTCCACCACCGACAACTCCAAAGCTGTGTGTGTGTCTTAAAAGTAAAAGTTTGCAAAATCTTTTTGAGTATGTAGCAATATGCAACTCTTAGAGCACTGTGGCTAGATACATTGTTTGTCTGGGTGGCTTTTGTTTTATGGTACTAAGAATGGAACTCCCAGCCCCGCACATGCCAGCCTGGGCTGGGAGATTTACATGGAGTTTATTTTAAAAGGTAAATTTAGGGCCTGGAGAGATGACCCAACAATTAAAAGCACTGGCTGCTCTCCTGGGGACCTGGGTTCACATCCCAGCTCACCCACATGGCAGCTCACAACTGTCTGTAACTCCAGTTCCAGAGGACCGGACACTTTCTTTCTGGCCTCATGGGCACAGACATCCATGTAGACCAGATATCTATGCACATAAAAGAAATATAAATAAATTTGTAAAAAAAAATAAATTTTCTGTTTTAAAGACAAGATTCTTACCCCAATTCCCAGAGATCTGTCATAATTGGTCCTCTAACTAACTAGTTATTGCAAAATAACTCCCTCTTATATTTTCAAATGTGCCTGTTTCACTGGAGAATTTTTGCAGTTCAGAGATCACCTGAACTTATTCAGGTAGCTATGATACCTGATTCTGTCTCCATAAAGTCCTACAAGAGCAAACATGGTCTTGGTTTAATTGCTTCAAAGTAATTTAGAAAGGCAGTGGGAACACAGGAGGAAATGCACACTTGCATTCCCATAATCTACATGTAAGCATGCATTTTCTGGCCTTAGTTTGGGGCCCCAATTTCCAAAATTGATGCTTCTGTTTGATGGAGTTTTTAAAAATGTGTTGTGACAAAAATGTTTGTCTGGTTTATTTTCTCTTCTTCTAATGGCACAAAAAAGAAAAGGAAGACACACTTGAATAACAGAAAGCATGACCCTGTCCCACCTGCAGAAGGAGCTGGCAGGACGTGTCCTTTCCTTTATAATAAAGCCATTTTGATGAGACAGAAACACAGGAAGCAGCATAGTGCCTGCCACCACGATGAAACCAGTGGCCAAGGTGACTCCTCAGAGACCAGGGTCAAACTGGTTATTATGAAAGAGTGCAGACATGGGATTACACCGATAACTTACATGTTCCATTCTTTTTATGTAATCAGCATACTTAGTGATTTTGGTCCCACAGCATAGGGACATACAGTATCTAGTATTCTACAAAATGCTTGAAGCCCCTGGGCGGGGGCCACAGTAAATAACACTATAGAAAACACTTGCCCCAGGGCTGCGCATGAAGGGAGATGTGTGCTACAGGCACAAATCACTGCCTTATTGATTGCGTGTTGCAGCGCTGCGCTCTCAGCCTCTTGAATATAAAAGAATATTTTTGCATTTGGTTCCAGCAAACACCATTGTGCTATTCTGAAATCCCCAGCACAGAAATAAGACATCCGCTCATAAGCAGAAAGCAAATCACTATTCAGCATTTCCTTCTGTTTCCTGCCAATTTGAGATAATTGAAACTTTTTTTTAAACCCTTTATTCTGCTTTGATTCTGCTTCCTTCACCAAAACCGGGGTGGGGGGACCTTAGAAATTGAAACTGTGTGTATAATAATAACAGCCCTTTACTTGATATTAAAAGCCCCTCTCATGGCTTAGCCTGTGACATTCTGTCTCTGTCGTCATTATCACAGGCCTCAGGACATCATCGTGTTCGTTATTGGCGGAGCCACCTATGAAGAGGCACTGACCGTCTATAACCTCAACCGCACCACTCCCGGAGTGAGGATCGTTCTGGGAGGAACGACAATACACAACACAAAAAGGTAAAAGACCCCTCGGTCCTAAGTCTCCCCTGTCCTGGGGATCCTCAGATTCCCTGTATCTTGGAAAGACTAGTGACCGGCCCTCAGTAAAGCATGCGCTCTAGTGACCGGCCCTCAGTAAAGCATGCGCTCTAGTGACCGGCCCTCAGTAAAGCATGCGCTCTAGTGACCGGCCCTCAGTAAAGCATGCGCTCTGGCGCCTGCAGATGCGCTGCGGAGGCAGCGCCCGTGAGGTGAGGAACTGAGTTTCTGGGGCACGTCCATGCTGTTCTGCTAGCACGTTGTGAGTTCTGTGCTCAGAGAAGGAGAACCTCTAATAACCAGACAGGCACTTTGAAAAAAGACGAGCAAAGCCCACTATTGGCCCTGGGTGTCTCTGTTGATTAACCATGTTCGGTATGTACTGAACATGGTTAGGGAGAAGACTACAGACTAGCTAAAGAATCCATCCCAAGTGCTGTTATCAGGAAATGCAGAACAGAAAGAACAGAAGCAAGGAAATAAGACCAGAGAGGGAGGGAGAGAGGGAGAGAACACGAGAGAGAGAACACGAGAGAGAGCACTATGGACTCTTCACGCGCCTAAGGGACTGGCCGCCGTTCACAGGAAGAGACTGCGCAGGCGCCTCCCATGATCAGGCGTACCCGAGGGAGAGCAGCTCTTGAGCGCTGGCTCCACATGGGGCCCGTGTCAAGACTGTGTGGAGCACAGGAAACAGTTTAACACCAGACATATGGAAAACCTGGGGGGACTAAGGAATTTTTTTAATAAGAAAATAGAAAATAGTGAAGTTTTTGATCAGGAAAATGACAGGAAATGTATGTTGTTTTTGGAATATTAACGTGGCAGCGAGGGGTAGGGAGCCACCTAGACTAGAGAGACAGGTGAGATGTTTGGATGTAGTGACGGGTCTGAGGGGTCTGTGCTGACGCCTGGGCTTGCTTAGCTGTGAGTCATGAAGAGGGCTTACATGGTCTTTCATTACATACCATTTTGATTTATAAATGTAATTTTACCTTCATTATGGAAGTGGTGCGCACCGATTGTGAAGGGTTTTATTTTTTAGTTCAGAAAGTATCCAGAGAAGGAAAAAACTCCACAGCCCCACCACTTAAATATTGTTAGCATTGGATAGACCATCATTGCCCGCTGACTAGATCATCATTACCCACTGACAGATTTGCGAACAGCAGGACCGCCTAGGGTCTAACCCTAGCTTCCCCTGAACTCTTCTCGTGCACTGGGACAAGTCCCTTAGCCCCTTCACCAGTGTCCAGAACATGCTGGCATGCATGTTTATAGCGTGCATGAACTGCTGGGGATGTCCTTGCCCACTTTATAATTAAGGTATTCTTCTGATTTTTCTTAATTGTTTTTAAGTGTCTATATGTTTAACTAAGAGTATTAACCATTATTCTTATATTTCAATCTTTTCCACTATTTGATTTTCTTAAATATTTTATTTAATTTTTTGTGAATGAGTATTTTGCCTGTAGATATGCTTACATGTGTGTGCCTAGTGCCCAGAGAAGTCACAGGAAGGCACCAAATTCCCTGGTTAAGAATGGTTGTGACAGGAACTGGAGAAATGGCTCAGTGGTTAAGAGCACTGACTGTTCTTCTGAAGGTCCTGAGTTCAAATCCCGGCAACCACATGGTGGCTCACAACCATCCGTAAATAAATCTAACCCCCTCTTCTGGTGTGTCTGAACATAGCTACACAATGTACTCACATATAAAAAATAAATCTTTAAAAAAAAATGGTTGTAAGCTGTCATGTGGGTTTTGGGACTCGAACCTGGGGCCTGAGCAAGGACAGATGCTCCTAACCACTGGGCCCTCCAGCCCCAGAGGTCTTGCTTCATATTATTCAGTATTCTGGTATAAACACTGCATTGTCGTTACTATGATTTTCAATTTTTTATGTAGTTAAGCTACCAGTGATTCCTGCCTTTGATGTTATATTTAGAACGTTCTTCCCAAACACATTTATAAATGCTAATATGTTTACTATTATTACTTTGAGGGCTCATATTTAAACTTGCATCTTAGTAATCTATCAGAATTTCATTTTGGCTTATTTAAACTGGGTGGTAGAGATTTGTAGCTTTTATAGAACTTATATAGATAGATTTTTTTTTCCTCCTGACACCAAATGCCTGGTACCACTTCAACCCAGGTTTCAGCTTCTCTGGACGTAACTGTCTGGATGCTAAGCAGTTCCTCGGCTCTGCCGGGGTCCCCCCCCCCCCAGGATTAGCAGAGGACCCCTCCCCCCCCAGACGGCCTGCTTCAGATGCCAGCCTTCTGGGTCACAAGCTGCAAGTTGGGATTCTCATAGTCCACTCTCTGGGTCTGGAACCGTGTTAGGGCTGTGTGCAGAATCGGGGAGCACTGCATTTTCACTGACTAATATGTTAAGAAGGACCCGACTCCGGTCGGTCAGGGCGGGATGTACAGAGAGCAAGGCTCAGTGAGAGAGTGGGGAGGCCTCACCAACCAGCCCCAGAGAGGTTTGAACTTTCCATTTAATGAAGTTCTTGGGGTTCCATTATGTGGCTATGACTGATTAAATCATTGGCCATTAGTGACTTAGACTCCAGACACTTTTCCCAGAGGCTAGGTCACGGGCTAAAAGTTCCTAGCCCTGACCACGGTTTGGTCTTTTCTGAATCCTGAAGCCCACAAGAGTAGCTTCATTAAAACAAAGGACACTCAGGAAATGCCAGGGCTTTAGGAGCTCTGTGCCAAGAACGGGACAAAGGCATCTTTCTGTAGTACCACATACATGCCATCACATATACAAGAGTCATCCCAGTGGAATGTCACACTGAATCACCTCTGTAACCAGTGTCCTCAGAAATGCGCCTTGTGTGCCTGCTTACCACCCCCCACTAGGCCATCGCTGCTTATGGGATTTCTGCTGCCATAAACTGATTTTACCTAATCTTAAAAGATATTTGTTAGCCAGGTATGGTTCCTTTAATCACAGCACTTGGGAAGCAGAGGCAGGCAAATGTCTGTGAGTTCAAGGTCAGCCTGATCTGCAATTCAAACCAAGGGGGCTACAGGGTGAGACTTTGTATTAAAAACAAAATAAAAAAATTTAAAAGAAGATAAATGAATAAATAGATATAGAGACTAAATTTTTTAGGTCCTGCGCTACAATACAAGCATCATACCACCTAAACACACACACACACACCATAGAACCACACCCACCACACCCCCATAGAACTACATCACACCCCACCCCATAGAACCCCACCTCACCCCATACAACCACACCCCACCACACCCCCATAGAACCACACCCAACCCCCATAGAACCATACCCACTACACCCCCATAGAACCATACCCACTCCATAGAACCATACCCCACCACACCCCCATAGAACCACATCCACTCCATAGAACCATACCCCACCACACCCCCATAGAACCACACCCCACTTCATAGAACCACACTACACCCCCATAGAACCACATCCCACTCCCATAGAACTACACCATACCACACCCCATAAAACTACACCCCATGCCCATAGAACCACACCCCATCCCCATAGAACTACACCACACACCCCATAGAACTACACCATACCCGCATAGAACCACACCACACTCCCATAGAACTATACCACACCACACCCCCATAGAACCAAACCACACACCCCATAGAACTACACCACACCCCCATAGAACTACACCACACCCCATAGAACCACACCACACTCCATAGAACTACACCCCAAACCCATAGAACTACACCCCACCTCATAGAACTACACCATACCCCATAGAACTACACCACATGCCCCATAGAACTACACCCTGCTTCCATAGAGTCTAAACTCAGTTTGACTCAATTGTTCCTCCCAAATAAATTTACCTGAACTTGTCTGTCTTCTCTGTCTAGTTTCTTTCTTTCATTCTGGTTTTCTCTTTAGAACAATTTTGTTTTTATCAAAGAACACCCTTCTGCCATTTGTCAGTAACCTTGACATGTGTATTACTCCAGCTAAGTTCAGAATTCTGTGCTGAGGATTGGAAAGATGGCTCAGCAGTTAAGAGTTCTTGCTATTATTCTTCCAGAGGACCCAAGTTCAGATCCTAGAACCTACATCAGTGACTCAGAACTACTTAAAACTCCAGCTCCTTTCCGACCTCTGAGCGCTCTCTCTCTCGCTCTCTCGCTCTCTCTCTCTCTCTCTCTCTCTCTCTCTCTCTCTCTCACACACACACACACACACACACACACACAAATAAAAATGAATCTTTTTAGAAACAGAGAAGGAGGGAGGGGGAATAATTTGGGCTGATAATTTCTGTTCACCATTTAAAAGTCAGTGAAATTATTTTCACTTGTTACTTTTTTGTTGTTGTTGTTGTTTTGTTTTGTTTTGTTTTGTTTTGTTTTTCGAGACAGGGTTTTTCTGTATATCTCCAGCTGTCCTGGAACTCACTCTGTAGACCAGGCTGGCCTCGAACTCAGAAATCCGCCTGCCTCTGCCTCCCAAGTGCTGGGATTACAGGAGTGCGCCACCACCACCCCCCTACCCCCCACCCCCCACCCCCCACCCCCCACCCCTGCTTCACTTGTTACTTTTAACAAATATTCTTTGAAGCTGGGTGTGGTGGCGCACTCCTTTAATCTTAGGACTCCTGAGTCAAGAGGCAGGTGAATGTCTATCAGTTTGAGGCCAGCCTGGCCTAAACAGCCAGTGTCAGGTCTATTAGACATCATAGAAAGAGACTCTGCCTCAAATCCAGAAAAAGTCTTTTCTCACTATAATTGTTATGTGAAGGCAATCTTCTGATATTTGTTTGAGTGAGACAGGGTTTCTCTGTGTAGCCCTGGCTGTCCTGGAACTCACTCTGTAGACCAGGCTGGCCTCAAACTCAGAGATCCTTTGCCTCTGTTGTGCTACCACCACCCAGCTGCTTCTGATCAAAGACTATCTTTGTTATCATTGATGTTCTAGTTATAATATTTGAATATAAATATGAATTTATTCTTAAGTATATTAATTTTTATAAAATTCTGTGTTTAGCAAAATTTCTGGGAAAAGTTTTGTCACCTTTATTTGAATGTTACCCCCCTTCCACACCCTGTGGCCTCTCCTGGAAGTCCATGAGATAAATGTTGGGCCTCCGTTTCTCTGCGTGCTTTCTTCTATACGACCCTTTCAGGTCAATATTCCAAGCCAGGCATTCTTTCCCTAGCTCTGCAGACTGTTCAGTGTCTCCATTGAATTTTAAATTTAGAATAGGATCTGCTATACTTTAAGTTCTATTTGTTTTTGTTTTTGTTTTGCGAATTTGCCTCACTTTGTTAATGCCCTCCCTTCTATACATGCTTTCAAGTTCTTCATTTCTTCCAAGTTCAGTAATTTTTTTAAATTAAAATGTAATTATATCACTTCTCTTTTTCCCTCCAGTTCCTCCATGTCCCTTATATGCTCTCAAATTATATGCCTCTTTTTCTTTGCTTACTATTGGTTTTGTATGTGTGTGTGTGTGTGTGTAAATGTATATATGTATACATCTAGTTATGAGAATAAAGATAAGTTTTAGACTGCAGTTAGGAATTGTGCTTTTAGGCATGCCTGTAGCTGAAGTGCTCGGAAGAACAGCACCAGCTGATGTGCACGCATCCTGCTTATCATTTGTGTACATGGAATTTTCCATTTCGTTTCTCAATGAGGCCTCTACATCCTATGAAGTCTCCACTCTAATTCCATTTCTCACTGAAGCTTATTTCCTGCCCATGCCCCTGTATAGTATTTATATATAAATATTACATTTTATAAATGCATACATACTGTGATCTTAAGAATGCTGGCACAGCAGCCATCCAGGAGTCTGGCTCAGACTCCCTCCAGCTAATGTCGGATTCCTTTCCAGTTTCCTTCTACTTATTTATGGACTGACTGACTGACTGACTGAAGCAGAGTCTCACCATGTATCCCTGGCTGGCCTCAAACTTGGAGATCCCCCTGCTTCTACCTCCTGAGTGCTGGATTACAGACATGAGCTCCACTACCCTGCTTCCTCTTGCCTTTTAAACATTTAGATATGTGCTTAAGTGTGTTTGTAATTTTCTCTTGCCTTTCTATATGTCTTGTTGTAAGAGAACCTTTCTATAATCTGCCTGAAATCCAGACATAGAAATGTCAGTGAGAGCTGGGTGTGGTGGCGCACGCCTGTAATCCCAGCACTTGGGAGGCAGAGGCAGGCGGATTTCTGAGTTCGAGGCCAGCCTGGTCTACAGAGTGAGTTCCAGGACAGCCAGGGCTACACAGAGAAACCCTGTCTCGAAAAATCAAAAAAAAAAAAAGAAAAAGAAAAAAAAGAAAAGAAATGTCAGTGAGTTAATCGTTAGGACTTGGGAAGCATGTGAAATGGTTATGTTATACTTCATTCTCAGATTTTTACATGTTTCAAAAGATAGTCTTACATTCTAAAATGATCAACTAGAAGTTTTATATCTAATTCAGTGGCTAATGAGTATTTTTGTCATAGAAGTGACTAATACTGTCACATTTTATTCAGGTTTTTTCCCCTTGCTGCTGACAAAAACAAGTGATGATTTTTAATAATTACTGAGCATACACTGTATGCTTGAGGGCAGTGCTAAGTATTGTTCCTACATTCATTTAATCCTGGTGTGTGCCATCATCAGAGTGAATTAACAAGAGAGAGAGAGACAGAGACAGAGACTGGAAGGCCGAGGCCAGTACGCAGTCCTTTCGTTAGTATCACGTCCTGTCGCTGAGTCTGTGCTGCTCTGTGGCACTCCCGGCTGGTCAGAGGTCTAGCTGGTGCTTACCGGCAGCCATATCCTCATCATCTTCTTGAGCCCAACAAGTTCTCTCAAGTATCCCTAGAGAGTCTTTTGATTTTACTAGCCTCTAATATTAGTGTTCAAAACAATTAATTGACCTTCAAACACTTTAAATACACCTTCTGAGATTTATATTTTCTACTGTCTTTGTAGCTCTATGACCTAAGAAAGTAGAATTTTCCCTTTAACTTGAACTATCATAAGTGTAAAATTAAACATCTACATCTCATTTTAAAAATAAGTAGAATTACAAAGATATATATGTGGATGTGTGTACATCCTTGTAAAATAGTCTCAACGCATGTAAATAAAAATGCATATCTTCATGTTTGACTAATTAATAATACTTTGAGTAAATTTTCACTTCACTGTTTTAAAAACAGGAAAAAACCCTAATTTTTTAAAATAAATTATTGTCAAAGTCTCTAAGCAAATGGCCTGTTGTGTGAAATTAAGAAGTAAGAGCTCCCAAACGACGCCAGGCGTAGGTGTCTCCTTGTGCAGCAGGCCGGGAGGCCAGTCAGGAAGTGGCTGGCGATTCTGTAACGTTCACACCACTTTCACACTAATGGGCATGCCGGGCCATTTTTGGCTGCTGGGAGAAGAGTCACTTTTTAAAAGGGTAGCCCATGATAAGTTGGTGGCATTCAGTGGAAGGCCACACATCCAAGAATATTTGGGCGACACCAATTGGCCTTGCTGTGAAAGTGATGGGGGAGGGAAAGGGATCTGAGACAAGTTGGGGGAGGGAGGGTGAATATTATAAAACACTTTGTATGATATTCTCAAAGGACTAAGAAAAGAAAAGAGAAGCCGGGCGGTGGTGGCGCACACCTGTAATCCCAGCACTTGGGAGGCAGAGGCAGGTGGATTTCTGAGTTCCAGGACAGCCAGGGCTACACAGAGAAACCCTGTCTCAAAAAAAGAAAGAAAGAAAGAAAGAAAGAAAGAAAGAAAGAAAGAAAGAAAGGAAAGAAAGAAAGAAAGAAAGAAAGAAAGAAAGAAAGAAAGAAAGAAAGAGCCGGGCGGTGGTGGCTCACGCCTTTAATCCCAGCACTTGGGAGGCAGAGGCAGGCGGATTTCTGAGTTCGAGGCCAGCCTGGTCTACAGAGTGAGTTCCAGGACAGCCAGGGCTACACAGAGAAACCCTGTCTCGAAAAACCAAAAAAAAAAAAAAGAAAGAAAGAAAGAAAGAAAGCCTGCAGGTCCTGCTGACTGCAGCTGGCGTGCCCCTGTCTGACGGACAGCATGCTAAATACTTAACACTGAGCAAATGACGAACCACAGAGGCTGAGAGAATCTTTTTTTTTTTTTTTTTTGGTTTTTTTTTTTTTTTCTCTGTGTAGCCCTGGCTGTCCTGGAACTCACTCTGTAGACCAGGCTGGCCTCGAACTCAGAAATCCGCCTGCTTCTGCCTCCCAAGTGCTGGGATTACAGGTGTGCGCCACCACGCCTGGCTAGGGTGATGGAATCTTGACAGGACTGTTTACTGGCTCCTGACCAATGAAGCTTTTAGGAAGAGGGACTTGCTATGACAATTGTCAAACTGAGAGAAAAAAATAAATGTGTATAATTCATAAATGATCTAATATTAGGTCCTTATAGTTTGCTTTTATAGTATATAGCCTATAGCCAATAAATAATAAAATATATTACTGTTAACAAGTTATTACTGATATCTCAAAAGGCTATTCATTTCAAAGCCTTATATAATTGGAAATAATACAAAAAATTCAACTTTCAGCAGAAAGGGGCAGTTTTCATGATGAGTATGTATGTACTACCTGAGGGGTCAGGCACTCAGTAGGTTGCTCATTTTTTTATTGTTTTGTTTTGAGTCAGGATTTTACTGTTTTGCTCAGGTTGGCCCGAAAATCTTGAGCTCAGGCAATCCTCCTGCCTCGGCCTCCTGAATAACTAAGTGTATACCCCACTGACTTCCCACCTCTTAAACCCTTGAAATCCCTGAGATGGGGATGCAGGCAGTGGTGGAGTGAGCGCACAGCATTATGGGGCCTGGGAATGAGGGAGCAGGTCCCAGACACCCATGGGAGAGAAACCGGTGAAGATAGAGTAGGCCACTTGTGAGCCTGCAATATAGACTTTAGTATGAGGAGAATACGTGGAGTAATTTGTTTCTGTACAGTGTTAGGTTCGGTGTCGGGACTGTTGCTCTCCAGCATGTGATCCCTGAGGGGTAAATGACACCAGCGCTCCGCCCGCCCGCAGGAGATCTGCAGTCAGGATTATTTTGGGAAACTATGGAGATTAGGAAGTCGTCTGCTTGAGACAGGCCATAATGAACGCCCTCCTGTTGTGCTTAGAACTGCATAAGAGATGGTGTGGACTGCGTCACAGGGATTTGGAATAACGAGAGCCCCATACGCAGTCAAGACACATCCTGTGTCTTGTAAGTGGACGGTGCCAAGACAGAGCCGCTGCCTTCACAGGCTGAGAGGTGCTTCTTGTGGGATTCTGGGGATTCGGGGCACGTGCTTTCCATGATCTTTGCAATCTTAAATAAAATCTGAGCCCACCACAGATTTACTCTGCAGCCGAATCTTAGAAACAGCACTTACTACAATCTGCATAAGTCACCCGTTTCTGAAGTGGAGGAAGTTACTTACTGTGCAGAATAAATGTGTCAAAATTGATCCGCCTTCCAAAAAACTGCAGGCTCCTTTACCATCCCGTGGTAAACTTAGTAACTGTCTTCTGTAAATTGAAATTTAACCTTAGTTGTGAAGAACACTGGCAAATGGAGACTAGAAACATCAGGCACGTGGCACACACCTGCAGTCCGGCCCCTCAGGGGGCAGAGGCAGACACTTCTCATTTGAGTCCAGCCTGGGCTGACTCTTGAACCCCACCTCAGGAAAACAGAGAAGAAAACATGTCTTTCCTTCCTCCCCGGGGCGTTTCTGGAATTAACATTAAGTTTGGTGATGGGAGTCTTTTTTTTGTTTTGTTTTGGTTTGGTTTGGCAGTTTTCGGGGCATGGAGCAGGGCTGAGAACTGAACACACATCTGTATGTTCTAGAGAATTATCGTGCCCTGAGCTGGATCTCTACCCTTTGGTGGGTTTTGATGGTGGTTTGGTTTGAGTTTTGACTTAGCGCCTTGAGTTAAGTTTCTTTATTTTAAGCCAGAAGGTGCTTGGAAGTGTATACTCCCAACCCCATGTTCATTCTGAAACCGGGCCTGAGAGTCACTGTGTAGCCTGAGACTGATCTCCGACCCCTGCCTCCTCAGTACAGGGATGACAGATATATGCCACTGTGCCTGGCTTTCCCCATTAGAACTTAAAAAGAAGTATATAGTAGTTCAATTTAAAATTCAAGTTGCCATTCAAAGGTATGAGTTTAAGTGACCTTTGTCTCCTTTTTCACTTTTTTTTAGCTTTCAGACAGAAGCCATTGGCTGTTGCTACCATGGCAACTTAGACACAAACAACCAATAAGGAACCATATAATAGTTTATTAGCACAGCAGAATTAACAGGGACCCACTATATATTTTTAACAAAAACATTTTGTTTGATTGTGTGTGTGTGTTTGTTTGTTTGTTTGTTTGTTTGTTTTGAGGCAGGGTCTCACTCTGTTCCCTAAGCTAACCTCAAACTCACAGCAATGCTCCTGCCTCACTCAGCCTCTCAACTGCTGGAGTCACAGGTGTGTACCACCATGCCCAGTCAAGTGTCTCTTTCTTAAGCAACTTCCTTAAGACAGCATGCTGTTTATTTGTTGACACAGGGTTTCTCTGTGTAGCCCTGGCTATCCCAGAACTCACTTCGTAGACCAGGCTGGCCTCAAACTTAGAAATCTGCCTGCTTCTGCCTCCCAAGTGCTGAGATTAAAGATGCGCACCACTGCCCAGTGCTGGTAGCATTTCTTTATAGCAAATCTATGGTTATATGGAGCAGGGTTCTGATGAGCAGGTCTTCCAGTCACATAACAGGTTTCTATAGGGTCTTCTCTGATTAGGTGTAATTGTGATTGCCTTTCCTTAGATTTAAACACCAATTAAAATAGAAAATTGCTGCTAGATACTATGGTGGTTTGAATAAGAATAGCCCCCAGAGGCTCATAGATTTCAAAACTTGGTCCTCAGCTGGTGGAACTGTTTGGGAAGGATTAGGACACTGCCTGGTGCCTCCTGCCTTAGTAGTACTCTTCTTACAGGATTAACTGTTCGTTTGTCTAATTAATCACATTAGCCTACTCTGTCTTCAGATAGGGGGTGGAAATGTCAAATTTCAGTTTCTGTGAAGTATATATGGCCTGACTCACTGCCACCACAACTACCTTCACCAACATCTCCACAGTCAACAGCCATTTCACCGGAGAGTTTTGCGTGGGAATAACATAAGTCAGTGATGCATTTGTTCAGATATTTAGTGATCGAAGGTATATAAGGGAGACAAAGTCAGTACATCAGAAAGTGATATGCAGACTGGGAAGGTACACATATAATACAGGTAAAAGGGAAGTTGACATTGCTTAAGTGAGAGTGGGTCACACTGTTCAATATGGCGTCAGGAAAGCCTTGTTAACATGATTTCTGCAAAGACATAAAGGAGTGAGCCAAACTAAAAGCGAAAGCAACGTCCTGGGCGGAGTCATGCAGTGCACTGGGGAGCCACAAAGGCTGGCGAGGCTGGGGCGGGGGCACAAATATAAGGATGTGCAGTTAGACCCCTCAGGGAGCCTGGTCACGAAGGCCCAGTCGAATGGTATAAACACTGATCTTCACTACGAGTTAGGGAACAGGGTAGATTAGTTGGGGTGTGCTTGTGTGTGTGTGTGTGTGTGTGTGTGTGTGTGTGTGTATGCCACTTTTCGGGGGGGGGGGAGCAGATACCAATGGCAGCCAGAAAAGAGCAGTCTATCCTCTGGAGATGGATTACCAGCAGTTGTGAGCCACTCGGTGTGGGGGCTGGGAAGTGAGCTCGGCTCCTCTGAGAGCAGCGAGGGCTTCTACCCAGTGAGCATCTCTCCAGCCTGGTGGTGTTTTCATAATTGACTCAAAATGTATTGACACTAGAGTGTACTGATCTTCAGCATATTTGCAAATATGTTGGAACTTCATCAA
Organism: Apodemus agrarius; assembly: GCA_964023405.1. Taxonomy (NCBI): domain Eukaryota; kingdom Metazoa; phylum Chordata; class Mammalia; order Rodentia; family Muridae; genus Apodemus; species Apodemus agrarius. The sequence goes on from OZ030007.1 coordinate 66,738,783, forward strand.
AGTCTAAAACATTTCAATCATTCCCAAAAGAATCTCCTACTCTAACCCTGAAGTATTTTCTGTCAACATGGGTGTCTCTCCCTGGGCAGTTTATGAGTGGAACTACATGTTTTCTTTTGAGTAGCTTCTTCTCCTGGCATATTCTTCTGAGATCACCCATGCTGTGATAGCATACTCCATTGTTCTTTATGACTGAATATTTCACTGTGTGCAGGTCCCACATTTTCTTGATATCTGAATAGTTTCCCACTTTTGGCTCCTATGAATAATGTTACTCAGATTTCTGTATGAGCTTTTGTGCATTGTAGGTTTAAGAAGAGTCATAACATTGGATTTATGATATGAGTGTCCTCTGAGTTATAAAAGCTAATGTGGGGGGGGGGGCTGGAGGTACTGCTCAGTAGCTCTTATGAAAGACCCAAGTTCAGGTCCCAGCCCCCACACTAGGCAGCTCTCATCTCCTGTAAGCCCCTCTTCTGGCCGCCACAGACACTGGCATGGATTAGTGCACACAATCTCGCTCAGGCCCACACATACTCATAAAGAAGAAGTAAAACAATCTTTTGAAGACTTTTTAGACATAAAACATCTGCTTATGAAAATACAGAATCCTAGTGTAGTGAGCTGTGGTCAGGATTTATTCCCTACAGTAAATTGAGTCTTCATCTTTTTGTTTCTGGAGAGTGTGACCCTTCCTCACAAATGAAGGAGCATCTTGGCTTGGACTTTAGGTCTTACCCCCACTTCACAAGCAGTCAAGACTAGAGAGTCCCAGTCATTGCAGTAGCGGCCGAGCGAGCTGTGAGTCAAGAGGCCAAGACCCTGACGGGTATGGACATAATTGTTCTAATGGAATAGAATCCAGTTTTCTGGAGACTCGGGATGGAGTAACGGGGAAGGGTGTGTCAGCCAGCCGTCCTGAGAAGCATTGCAGGAACCTTGGTCAGCCTCCAGAACCATCCACTCAGTTCCTAAGACTCTAAACAAGGATGCATCCTGCTAGGTGACAGTGAACCATCCTTTTCCTGCCAGGTTCCCTTTGAAGTCAGTAATAATGGTGACAAATAGTGGCTTCTCTGAGTTAAGTCTGAATTGGATTCAGCTAAGCCCTCAGTGGCTATAAATGTACAAAGCAATTAAAGATCTCGTTTTCCAGTTACCTTCTTCTAACCCGCAAGGGCATGCAGCCTCAGCAGCAGAGAGGCAGGCATCCTCTCCACCAGGCCTCTCCTCCGTACTCGGTGTAGACAGTGAGTAGATCCATCCCTCCACCAGGTCTCTCCTCTGTACTCAGTGTAGACAGTGAGTAGATCCATCCCTCCACCAGGTCTCTCCTCTCTACTCAGTGTAGACAGTGAGTAGATCCATCCCTCCACCAGGTCTCTCCTCCATACTCTGTGTAGACAGCGAGTAGATCCATTTCTCCACCAGGTCTCTCCTTAGTACTCGGTGTAGACAGTGAGTAGATCCATCCCTCCACCAGGTCTCTCCTCAGTACTCAGTGTAGACAGTGAGTAGATCCATCCCTCCACCAGGTCTCTCCTCAGTACTCGGTGTAGACAGTGAGTAGATCCATCCCTCCACCAGGTCTCTCCTCAGTACTCAGTGTAGACAGTGAGTAGATCCATCCCTCCACCAGGTCTCTCCTCCGTACTCGGTGTAGACAGTGAGTAGATCCATTTCTCCACCAGGTCTCTCCTCCGTACTCGGTGTAGACAGTGAGTAGATCCATCCCTCCACCAGGTCTCTCCTCCGTACTCGGTGTAGACAGTAAGTAGATCCATTTCTCCACCAGGTCTCTCCTCAGTACTCGGTGTAGACAGTGAGTAGATCCATCCCTCCACCAGGTCTCTCCTCCATACTCTGTGTAGACAGTGAGTAGATCCATCCCTCCACCAGGTCTCTCCTCAGTACTCGGTGTAGACAGTGAGTAGATCCATCCCTCCACCAGGTCTCTCCTCAGTACTCGGTGTAGACAGTGAGTAGATCCATCCCTCCACCAGGTCTCTCCTCAGTACTCAGTGTAGACAGTGAGTAGATCCATCCCTCCACCAGGTCTCTCCTCCGTACTCGGTGTAGACAGTGAGTAGATCCATTTCTCCACCAGGTCTCTCCTCCGTACTCGGTGTAGACAGTGAGTAGATCCATCCCTCCACCAGGTCTCTCCTCCGTACTCGGTGTAGACAGTGAGTAGATCCATCCCTCCACCAGGTCTCTCCTCCGTACTCTGTGTAGACAGTAAGTAGATCCATTTCTCCACCAGGTCTCTCCTCAGTACTCGGTGTAGACAGTGAGTAGATCCATCCCTCCACCAGGTCTCTCCTCCATACTCTGTGTAGACAGTGAGTAGATCCATCCCTCCACCAGGTCTCTCCTCAGTACTCGGTGTAGACAGTGAGTAGATCCATCCCTCCACCAGGTCTCTCCTCTGTACTCGGTGTAGACAGTAAGTAGATCCATTTCTCCACCAGGTCTCTCCTCAGTACTCGGTGTAGACAGTGAGTAGATCCATCCCTCCACCAGGTCTCTCCTCTGTACTCGGTGTAGACAGTAAGTAGATCCATTTCTCCACCAGGTCTCTCCTCTGTACTCGGTGTAGACAGTGAGTAGATCCATGTGACAGTGGAAAGCAGCCAGCAGGGAGCTAACAGAGATACTGTACTCTTTCTCCCTTTAAACTGTTTCACCTATGAGTTATATCTCAATTTTAAAATTAAAAAGTATGACTAGGGAGGTAGAGCCTAGTATGGAGTGCTAGCCTGTGTCCGCAAGGCCCCGGGCTAATCTCCACACCACACACAGCAAAGCTGAAATACGGAGAGGCGAAGCTCTGCAGCACCAAACTGGCAGTTTCTTGATACCCTCAAGATGTGCTTCCTCGCGCGCAGTCCAGTGTGCTTGAATGTCATATCCCACTCCCACCTGATGTCGTCTGTCATCAGCTCACTGAGAGAGACACTCTCGAGCACTTCCTAAGGAGGACATTACAGGCCTGGAGAGACCACCCAGTGGTTAAGAATGAATACCTCCCTGACAGAGGACCTAAGTTCAGCCTCCCACCCCCATCAGACGGCTGATGGCGGCCTGTGACAGCAGCTCAGGGGGCCCAGCGCCGCTCCTGGCCTCCAGGTGCCTGCTCTCACAAGGACAGCCGCACGCAGGTGCACGCGCCACTTTAAAACAATAAAAATAAATACTTTCTTATAAAGAGAGTGTAACACTAAGGACTAGATTATAGTGTGCACCTACACATTGCTTTAGTACCTTACACCCATGCAACCTAAACAGTAGTCCCTAGCCACGTGTGCTAGTGAGCTCCTGACTGGCGTGCTGGAGTGGAGGTGCATTCCAAGTGGAAAAGACATTTTGGATTTCAAAGAAAACACACACAAAAGTGTAAAATATCTCACTAATAATTTAAGGTGATTATGTGGGTATATGAATGAACTATTATAATTAACTTTGTCTTTATTTTAGTTTGTTAATGACTACCAAAACATTTTAAATTATCTATGCAGCACATATTTGAGACTTTTGATTTTGGTTTTGCTCATTTTTGGTTTTTGAGACAGGATCTCTCTACATAGCCCAGGCTGTCCTGGAACTCACTTTTTAGACCAACCTGGCCTCATATTCAGAAATCTGCCTCCCTCTACCTGCTGAGCGCTACAATTAAAGACCTGTGCCACCATGCTGGCCCCATTCAACTTTGCTTAGTTTCTATAACAAGCCAGTGAGAGCTGATGGCTCACGTGAAGCCGCTGGGGCAATAAAAGCCGTCACCCAGGGGCAGAGCTGGCTGAGCCCAGTGTCTGTCTGTCCATCTCTCTATCTCTGTGCGCACGCTGTGTGTGTGTGTGTGTGTGTGTGTGTGTGTGTGTGTGTCCGTCTGTCCCACAACTGAAGTACTATTTTGGGGAGATTTACCTGCTATGCCTTTTCAGATCCTTTGCTTTCCAAAGGTAGGCAAGCCATGCAGCCTTCAGCCCAGGGAGAAAATAACATAAAACAACGAACCAGAATCAGTTCATTTGGGGGCTTTTGGCATCCCAAATAAAATTTAAGTCAAAATAATTAAATTGATCAATTAGTGGCGAAGCTGGAAAGACTTGAAGCCAGGAGGGGCTGCTGCATGTTGTCAGCAGGAGTGTCCTAGCTGTCACCTGAACAAGTAACACTAGACACTTGGCCCTTCTCCTCTAACCACAGTGGGTTCAACCGCTGAATTATTTACAGAAAAATTAGGATACTATGACGGAATTTGCATGTCAAAGGGAAAGGAACCCGTACCCACTCTCCGGAGCCTGGGCCAGTTCCGGTCCCTTTGTAAGCATCAGGACCATGTTGGCTTTGAGGAGATTTTTTGGGGTGCAAAGGTTTGTTGTCTTCCTGCCACTCAGCAGCTTTTCCTTAGTCCTGACTGTGTGCAGTTCTGTTAGAGTGTGCTGTGCCTGTGAGGGCGTGTGCCTCATAGAAAGGTAGACACTCACGAGGATGAAGTCAGCGTTAACCAGGACTCAGTCTAAGGATGTCTCCTGACTCTGCGTGTACACTAGATCACCCTTAAACTAAAGATAACTTCATAAGAACAATGTAGAAGTCTTATAGGAACAAATGATACAGTTAGGGGCTGGAGAGAGCCCAGCAGTAAGAGCACTGCTACTCTTGCAAGAACACAGGTGTGGTTCCTAGACCCACCTGGCCTCTCACAACCATCTACAACTCCAGTTCCTAAGGAGCCCTCCTCTGGCCTCTGCAAGCACTGCACACACATAAATAAAAAATTAATAAACAAATAAATGCTAAACATTTTAATAATAAATACAACTAGACCAAAATAAGGTACTAAATAAAATATTAGACTCCCATTAGAACTGCTGCCCCTGGCCCAGTGCAGAGTCGCTGGTCCGCCAGTGAGTGTGCACACCTTTCCCCCGGCCTTTGAGTGTGCACACCTTTCCCCCGGCCTTTGAGTGTGCACACCTTTCCCCCCGGCCTTTGAGTGTGCACACCTTTCCCCTGGCCTTTGAGTGTGCTCACCTTTCCCCCGGCCTTTGAGTGTGCACACCTTTCCCCTGGCCTTTGAGTGTGCACACCTTTCCCCCGGCCTTTGAGTGTGCACACCTTTCCCCTGGCCTTTGAGTGTGCACACCTTTCCCCCGGCCTTTGAGTGTGCACACCTTTCCCCCGGCCTTTGAGTGTGCACACCTTTCCCCCGGCCTTTGAGTGTGCACACCTTTCCCCCGGCCTTTGAGTGTGCACACCTTTCCCCCGGCCTTTGAGTGTGCTCACCTTTCCCCCGGCCTTTGAGTGTGCACACCTTTCCCCCGGCCTTTGAGTGTGTCACCTTTCCCCTGGCCTTTGAGTGTGCACACCTTTCCCCCAGCCTTTGAGTGTGCGCACCTTTTCCCCGGCCTTTGAGTGTGCTCACCTTTCCCCCGGCCTTTGAGTGTGCACACCTTTCCCCTGGCCTTTGAGTGTGCACACCTTTCCCCCGGCCTTTGAGTGTGCTCACCTTTCCCCCGGCCTTTGAGTGTGCACACCTTTCCCCTGGCCTTTGAGTGTGCTCACCTTTCCCCTGGCCTTTGAGTGTGCACACCTTTCCCCCCGGCCTTTGAGTGTGCACACCTTTCCCCCGGCCTTTGAGTATGCACACCTTTCCCCCCGGCCTTTGAGTGTGCACACCTTTTCCCCGGCCTTTGAGTGTGCACACCTTTCCCCTGGCCTTTGAGTGTGCACACCTTTCCCCTGGCCTTTGAGTGTGCACACCTTTCCCCCGGCCTTTGGTTTTCCAATCTGGCTCGCTCTTTGCAGCCCAGACTGGCCTCTTGAATGCTGAGATGAAAGGTGTGTGGTCCCACATAAACTAATTTTAGATAAAAGACAATGTGCTTTCAGTAAAAATGTGTCTATGTCATTATCATCCATGGAATTATAGTCTGTTGTTTGATTAAGCAATCATCAGGTCTTTTTCTTCACTAAAAATATTTAGTATGCACCTGTTCTGAAACTATCTTTGACAACAAACACTATATACATACATGACTATTGAAATACCTTTTTTTGAGACAGGGTTTCACTGTATAGCTCTGTAGCTCAGGCTAGCCCTGAACTCTCAGATTAGAGACTCCTGGGACTAGAGACTGTCACTGCGGCTGGGCTTCCCCCCCCCCCATGCTAGATCTCATGTAGCCCAAGCTGACATCCAAATTGCTATATACTTAAGGATGGCCTTGAAGTGATCCTCCTGTTTCCACTTCCCGAGCTCTCAGACTGACCCCAGGGCTCCATGCATGCTAAGAAAGTACCTTGCTAACATCCTCAGTCCCTGGCTGATAGACAGGCTTTGTAAGTGTTCATCTTAGAAGCAGCGTCATAACTATCTCTCTGCGTCCTTATCCGCTGCCCACACGGGATAGCGATGGAGCTGGAGCCACACAACCGGAAACGGTCTTCACTGCAGATAGGATCTCTGTTCACTTTCCTAATCCAGGAAGTAAGGGCCTTGTGATCCCAACTTCCAGATGAAAACCAGGGGCACATAAATGATGTGCTTGGATCACGTCTGGGAAGTACAGAGCTTGTTGAAACTCAAACCTTTGGGCTCGCAATGGCTGCACATAGGCTATAAACATTGCCTAAATGCTGCATTTCCAGCCGGTCAGGGTTTGGTTGTCCTTGGTTTTTTTTTTTTTTCCGTTTTTTTTTTTTTTTTTTTTTTTTTTTCTTTTTTAAACATCGTGGGTACTTACACAAGTGTGGGAGCATTTGTTACACATTCTTTTTTTTTTTTTTTTTTTTTTTTTTTTTTTGGTTTTTCAAGACAGGGTTTCTCTGTGTGGTCCTGGCTGTCCTAGAACTCACTCTGTAGACCAGGCTGAAATCCGCCTGCCTCTGCCTCCCAAGTGCTGGGATTACGGGCGTGCACCACCACGCCTGGCTTGTTACACATTCTTTAAAAAAAAGATTTATTTATTTATTTTATGTATATGAGTACTGTAGCTGTACTGATGGTTGTGAGCCATCATGTGGTCGCTGGGAATTTGAATTCAGGACCTCTGCTCGCTCCAGCTTGGCCCTGCTCACTCCGGCTTAAAGATTTATTTGTTATACTTAAGTACACTGTAGCTGTCTTCAGACACTCCAGAAGAGGGTATTAGATCTCATTAAGGATGTTTGTGAGCCACCATGTGGTTGCTGGGATTTGAACTCAGGACCTTTGGAAGAGCAGTCAGTACTCTTAACTGCTGAGCCATCTCTCCAGCCCAACTTTCTTTTTTCCAAGACAAGGTCTTATATAAGCCTCGGCTGGCCGTAAACCCAGTGTGTAGACAGGCCTTGCCTCACCTCCTGGGTGCTGGGATTTTCATTCTGTTCTTAGAGTTCTGGTTGCTCTGACAAACTGCTGTGGCATTGGGTGTCCACAGGGGTAAGGAAGCACGTCCGTGGGTCTGTCTTCCCATCACTGCTTCCCTCTGGGACCTGCATGACTGGTACACAGTTCTTTCCCCTGGGATCATTTCCCTCACAGACACGAGGGCCTTTCTCCTTCCTTCCTCTGCACTCCAGAAAATCACACCCAGTGCTGGCTTCTCCCAGAGTCCCGATGTCTGCGTCCAGCCTGTTCCTTCTCAGTGAGAGAAGAAATCGAGCCAAGAGCTCCTGTTTGCTTTCCTTTGCTTCGTTTTTCTTTTTCTCCTAAGTTGGGTATCATTAAAAGACAGGAATTAAGGAGTTGCTTTGTTCGTCACAGGCGGTTGTAGCATTCCTAGGAAGGTTTAAGGAACCCGGGAGGATGGGTGGTTATTATGGCAATGTTTTCGTGTTAACTCCGTGTTTCCCAGTGTGTCCTGCAGGAAGTGTGTTTGAGGAGACACGGAGAGATGCATTTTAAAGAGTGTGCAGGCAACAAAGTGGTAAAGGACTACATGCTGTCCTGGAAAGTCCCACAGCTCCATAGCATGTTAAAGATGCTGAGGAACTGTACAGTGAAACCGCTCAGATTTTGGGTTTATCACTTGATATTTAGAAAAAGAGATGCACCGTGTACAATAGAAAGCACACTGCAGTGCCTACGTGAACTGTTCTCCTAACTCAAGGATGCAGCACTGCCCACACCCATGCGCTTCTCTGCTTACAGCCCATCCTCCCTGGCCTGATACAGACATGGGCAGCTCTCAGCTGGGCACGGATTTCTTTCTTTCTTTTTCTTTCTTTCTTTTTTTCTTTCTTTCTTTTTTTTTTTTTTTTTTTTTTGGTTTTTTTCGAGACAGGGTTTTTCTGTATAGCCCTGGCTGTCCTGGAACTCACTCTGTAGACCAGGCTGGCCTCGAACTCAGAAATCCGCCTGCCTCTGCCTCCCAGAGTGCTGGGATTACAGGCGTGCGCCACCACCGCCCGGCATGGGCACAGATTTGTAAATAACATGCTTAGTGCCGGGCGGTGGTGGCGCACGCCTGTAATCCCAGCACTTGGGAGGCAGAGGCAGACAGATTTCTGAGTTCGAGGCCAGCCTGGTCTACAGAGTGAGTTCCAGGACAGCCAGGACTACACAGAGAAACTCTGTCTCGAAAAAACAAAACAAAACAAAAAACAAACAAACAAACAAACAAACAAAAACAAACAACATGCTTAGTTTTGCTCCACGGCTTATCCACATTATTGCCTGTGACCTCGCTCACGCAGCTTTTGTGCTGTGTGACATTCCTTCTGGGCACAAAGCACTTGAATTCGGATCACCCATCTATTAAAACCGGGAAAGTTTTTTTTTTGTTGTTGTTTTTTAATGTATTTTGCTATTGTTTCTTTCGAGGAGAAAAAGAAACATGAGCCAAGAGTATTGGCGTAATATGATTCTGTCGTCTGAGGGATGAAAGATGCTCGCAGTGCCTGTAAGCCAGCACGTGAGGCAGAGAGCGAAAGGAGAGGCTGGACCTTTCTTCAGTGATCCCAGACTCCACCCAGGGAACTAAAGAAACCAGCATCTCTCAAATTAGAATATGATTATTATAATCCCTAGGAACATGCTAGAATACCACATAAATATAGCATGTCTTTTGGAGCATCTATTTTCATATAATTTGGGAGATATGCAAAGAATTAAGTTAATAAAATAAAATGAACTTGGGGGCAGGAAAGCACAAAGGCTTCCAGGGAATAGAGAATTCCCAAGTGCTGGGATTCGTGTGCGCCACACTCGGCTTGAGACTCTTTCTTCTTACATGGTACATAAAGACATACAAACTACATATTCCACTTTTCTATTGCATGTACTTAGTGTACATACGGAAGGGGTGTGCACACCATGGACACATATGGACACTAGATGACAGCTGTGGACACCAGTTCTCCTTTCCACCATGGACACGCAAAGCTCAGACTCAGAACATCAGGTGGGGCATCACACACTTCTCCGCGGCGCCTCACCGGCAGTCGGTGCGTGCACACATTAGATAGCACCCATCCTCCCTCATGTGTAATGTCGCCTGTGGACTGTAGTGAAAAGGACAGAGATGATGATTTAGATGTGGACATACGTATGCAGCATTGTTGAAGCACTGTCTAGGAACAGTTATTCAAAGCAATTACCTTAATAATTAGTACAGCATTAACGCTGTGAGGGTTGCTTTTGGCCTGTCACCAGAAACTAAAAAATAAAGACGATAACAAGCATTTTAAAAAGAATTCTTTTTATTTTACGAGTGATTGCCTCCATGTGTGCGTGCGTACCATGTGTATCCCTGAGGCCTGCAGAGGCCATCAGATGCCCTCTGTGTGCGCATGCGTACCATGTGTATCCCTGATGCCTGCAGAGGCCGTCAGATGCCCTCTGTGTGCGTGCGTACCATGTGTATCCCTGATGCCTGCAGAGGCTGTCAGATGCCCTCTGTGTGCATGCGTACCATGTGTATCCTTGAGGCCTGCAGAGGCTGTCAGATGCCCTCTGTGTGCACATGCGTACCATGTGTATCCTTGAGGCCTGCAGAGGCCATCAGATGTCGTGGACTTGGAGTGACAAATGTCTGAGAGCTGAGCCCAGGTCTTCCGGAAGCGCTCCTAACCACTGAGCCCCCTCTCTAGCCCAGAACCTGCTTTTCTGTGGAAGACTCAAGAGGTTTCAAGGTTTGCTTTTCCGAGTTAAGAGCAAGGCCCTCTCAGTCCAACCATCTGTAGAGCTGGGCAGCACCCTGGCGGCCGCACGCTCCAGTCCTAGTATTGTCTGTGTCACACCCCTGCCCAGATGTGCTGTGCAGGGCTCTCTCTCTTAAGGTAGGACTCAAAGCTGTGCCCTGCACACATGAAGCTCAGAGCGGTCCAGGCACGCACAGTAAACGTTTGTTAAATTGAATTTAACTGAACTGGATTGGATCCCGGCTCCACAAGAGAGTTTTCAGGTTGTTTTTAGGTGAGATTGATTTTTTAGAAATCTAGACAAGCCATTCTTTTTGTCTCATTGTTTTTAAACACAGTCTAAATTTAGGGTGCAGCTACCAATATGTTCATTGCCCATAATTTTTAAGCACTCTGAGCAGTGAGTCATCAAAGTCCCTAAATAGATATTTGGAAAGTCACAATAGCCTGGGGAAACAAAATTAGGTTTGGCAAATACCGTGTTTTCTCTTTGCAGTCAGGAATGTGTGGTCTTACTGATCTACATGGGAGGAACATTCTGTATAATTTTAGCAAGTTCTTTTCCCTTCGTACTAGAGTTGAAAATGAGCAAAGATCACCTGACATGCTCCAATAGGGCACTCGGCAGCTTCCTTCTCACTGGAACCACCTGCTGGGGAACTGCTTCCTTCCCAGAAGGCAATGCTGCATTCTCCTGACCCTGTTTCATGCACACCGGCACTGCCAGTCTGATGGTGGGAAGGAGGCCACACGGAGGCACCTGTGTCTCAGTAGAGGCAATGGCCGTGGCCTCGACCCATCCCCTTCATTTTTTGTCTCTAATAGAGTTTAGAATTTAAATCCTCCAAGCCCCAGCTTTGACCTATAAAGCAGGGTGAGGAATTTTCCATCCTTCCCTCACAGTAGAGCAAGCAGACTTACAAACACCATCAAAACGACCCTGATGTGAGAGAAGCGTCTCTCACCAACGGGCAGCTCCTATAACTACCTCATGCATCCAGCCTCTGTGTTTTGGGTGGCTTTGGTAAGCCCCAGAGAACTGGCTGAGTAAACTTACTCGACTTAAGCAGGCCCGTCCAGGGAAAGGTAGGAACCAGCCAACACCTCAGTTTGCCCTCTGCTCTTTACATGCATGTCATGACACACACCAGACACACACAAAGGCTTTTTAGAAAGAGTTTAAAGAGGAGGGAACATCCAATAGGGTAAGATCTGTGGGGCGTGTGCATATCTATATGCCAGATATGGACATTATGATTTATAACAGTAGCAAAACTAGTTATAAAGTAGCAACAAAATAATTTTATAGTTGAGGGACACCATGTGAGGAGCTATATTAAAAGGCCACAGCCTTAGAAAGGTTGAGAACCACTGTCCTAAGGTAATACATAAAACCTTACCCTTAAAAGTTCTGGAGTCCCGTAGTTTCTTTGTAAAGTTTCAGTGGGTAGGGACACTTGCTGCCAAGATTGATGACCTGAGTTGAGCCTCTGACGGCTACGCAAACACTATGGCACATAGCTTAGCACAGCAGCTACACTTAACCGTCTCGGCACTTAGGCTGAGAGAAAAGGCTGTGCGACGAAGTCAGCCTGCATTACACAGTGAGCTCCAGGCCGGCTAGAGCAATGTCACAAAATCCTGTCCGAGGAAAGGAAAACACAATAATGTGCACAAAGGCATTGTCCTCCTGGGCTGGATGTTCTGTCCTCGGACTCGAACCCGGCACAGTATCGACCGGAACTCCTCCTGCTTTATTCGTGTTTCTTACCCAGCTCAGTGCCGTGAGGGCGGGGCTCTGGTTTGGTGAGGCTTGTGCTTTTCTCCAGATAACCTGCAATCTCTTTGTCAGTTTCCTAGAGGAAGTCCTGGCTTCGGGGCTGCACAGCCGCAGCAGGGAGAGCTCTCAGGCCACCACAAGGTCAGCAAGCAGAAGATGAGATGGCCCTGGACAGCAACCTCTTACCTGCCTCCCCTCCCCTCCCCTACTGACGGGAGCTTCGGGGTGGCCCTGTGTTTGTTCTGACTCACTCCAGGTAACCCCGATTCCTGAACTGCTGGAACAGACCCCGGGACTGCCGATGATGAGCCTACCCCACCCACTTGTGATTCTGTATCAAATAAATCTGTTCTTTGTGTATTTGACCGCACAGTGGCGTCAGTGTCTGAAGGGCTTTGTGGAGATGGTACATGAGAAATGTGTTGTCAGAGGTGAGAGGGACCGGAAGGCCATGTGACACAGGCTGCCATCGCTCCTGTCCTGTCTTCTCTTGCTAGCCTGAGCACGTGAAGTTGACATGAGCCAGCCGTGTTAAGGACCAAGGACTCAGACCTTTGCCAAGTGGCAAAGCCTTTCCCCCAGGTCAGGCCCAGAAAGGCAAATGTTCTTCTGTTCAAGTAGAGTGTTCTAGAAAGGTTGACCACTACATGTAAAAACTAGCAACTACAGTTTCCTCCTCCAGGTTGACTACAGCCTGAGACTGCCCCGTACAGACAGCACTACTGAGACCAGCCTGAGACTGCCCCCGTACAGACAGCACTACTGAGACCAGCCTGAGACTGCCCCCGTACAGACAGCACTACTGAGACCAGCCTGAGACTGCCCCCCTACAGACAGCACTACTGACACCAGCCTGAGACTGCCCCCTACAGACATATACCACCTCCCGAGACCAGCTAACCTCTCCCCTGGGCTGTAGAGAAGTGCACAGAGGCTCCAGGTTGTCCGTCAGATGCAGACAGCCCACCTGGCCCCAGCTTCTCTAGACCCGTGTTTGTGTCTGTTCTTTCCTCTGTCCCAGTCAGGGTTCCAGGACCAAGGCTCAGGGGACACAGCCCTTATCCCCTTACCTCATCCCTCACGCACGTTTCTTTGGAGAGCCATTTGCTGTGGCATTGAGAACCCATGTGAGGCTGTAATAAGAATCGATCTGCAGGCTGGGCGGGGGTGGCGCACGCCTTTAGTCCCAGCACTTGGGAGGCAGAGGCAGGCGGATTTCTGAGTTCGAGGGCAGCCTGGTCTACAGAGTGAGTTCCAGGACAGCCAGGGCTACACAGAGAAACCCTGCCTCGAAAAACCAAAAAAAATAATAATAAAAAAAAAATCAATCTGCAGAGATGTAAGTGATGTTGTTTGATTTCTTTGAGGCTCATTCATGGGAATTCCTAAGGTGAGACTCAGATGGTGTTAGACAAACAATGAAGGCACAGCCTGTCTCCAGGGCGTGTTTATGCGGGCAGATGAAGGCTCTGGTCTGTTTTGCCTCTCCTGAAGGCAGGAAGTCAGTGTCCTCAGATAATCACGTCAATGCGCATGAACATGTGTGTGCACCTGTGGGTGGGAATGCCCCTGAAACCAGAAAAGGGCATCCAGTCTCCTGGAGCGGGAGTCAGAGCCTGTCCGGTGCGCGTGCCAGCACCTGAGCTCAGGTCCTCTGCTGGCCGCCGGCACACTTAACTGCTGAGCCCCGCCCCTTAGCTTACATGTTGACATGTACTCCCTAGCAACACTCACATTTGTCAAATTTATACAGCCAGTACTGGACATATTAGTCTTCTGTGGCTAACTCAGTGTCCTCCTCTATAAAGTGAAGATAATCAGCGCCTTCCTCATGTGACAGTAAGGACTAAATGCAGTGATCCAGTACAGTACTGACAGAGCTAATTCTAGTATTACTGATCTCATTTTATTAAAAAAATGTTTTTAGTTAAGGAGATATGCTTTTAATAACTCTTCCTCTCTCCCATAGGTTAAAATGCCCTGGTCAAGACACCAATCCTATTTTTAAAATAGGCTTTTAAAGTCAAGGATATTTGTTTTTAAATGTCAGCTCAGATATTTCTGCCCAGTAAACTTCCAAACAGCAGTTCGCAAGATGTTACCTCTGAGAGTTTTTGCTTATCCCCGACTGCTGAGAACAGCCACTGGTGACTGTTCCTACACTGGTTCCTACAGGTGGCATGCTGAGCCGAGTCCTCACAGGATCTTATCTCCCTAGAGAGAGAAGCTCAAGTTGTGTGTGTGTGTGTGTGTGTGTGTGTGTGTGTGTGTGAGAGAGAGGGGGGGGGAGGCTCACTGAGTGCTATAACAATGTGTAAAGGAAACCAGAAGTGCTATTCCAATTTCTCACCTAAGCACTGGTCTCTAAAAACAGTCCCACTTAGATCCAAATGCAGGTGCCAGGAGGTTCAGTCAGTGAGAAAAGCCAGCTTTAAAGCAAACCAGCCAGCTTATAGGAACATGCAGTGTCAAGGCAGGGAAGCAAAGGTGACGGGGAGGCCAGAACTATGGCATTAATATTTCAGGTTACCGGGAAGGAGGGAGCTGGGAGGGATGGGGACCAGCCAAAGAGTTATGTAACGTCTCAAGACACAGACAGGCAGAGAAGGTTCTGCAGCCCACATGCATCTGCTCCAGAATCTGAAAATGACTTTGGTTATTTTTTGCGAGTCCCTCCGCCTGATGTTTCACAAAGCACTGGCTCCTGTCTGGGGCTGTGGGGAGAGCCCGGGGTCCTGCACACTGGAGAGATTCTAGTATCCCGAGAAGAGGGAGATGAGGCGAAGTCGTGAGTTCCTTCTGCCTTGAGCCGAATCTATCTTTCCATTTCCTCCTTGGAGTGCTGGTGATTAAGCTCTACCACGGAGCCACGCCCTCAGGCCCTATTTAAACTTGGTAAATCAGGTGGAGACAGGAGGATTGGCAGATCAAGACCAGCCTTGGCCTTGTAGGAAGTCTGAAAGCAGTGTGGGCTGGGTCTTAAGCAATGAAGACAAAATAATCCAAAGCGTTCTTACCTGCCCAGCCAACAAGTTCCCCAAAGCTCAGGGAGGCTAACTCCATCGCTGTGTCCTCGCTAGTGCACGTGCTAGCCCACCCGCCTGAAGCCGGTCTCACTCATTTCTTCGCCTTTTATACAGGACAGTACCAAACTGAGATGGGGAGGGGGATAGTCTGGGAAGTGTGCCGTGTGTGTACAAAGTCTAAAATCCCGGGGTTACACAACCTCTGTGCTAGCTCCGGGACCGCAGTGTGTCAGTCTGAGCAGGTCAAGCGGTTTGCTGGGCTGGACTGATCTTTTCCCAAGGGATAATATCCTCATTCTTATATGCCTTACAAAATGGTACTCAGCAGTTTTAAGTGCCAAAATAAGAGCATTTTGAAAGCATAAAGTTATGTATCTACCAAAAATAGAAATCAATTATATGGCTAGTGAGATTACAGGACTGGGAAGCAAGGTGGGTCTGAGAGGGGTGTGTTTATTGATAAAATCTGTCCCCCCAAAACCCAAACATCCTCCACGCCTCAACCACAAACTTACCAACACTTAATCTTGGACGTCTCTGGAAAAAGATTATTTCCCTTGCTCTGTGCCAGGGAGCTTTACTCATTTCGTGGTGGTTTGTGTTTACCATACACCAGGTAATAGGTTTATTGGCTTACTGACTGGTAGTAATTGAATCTAAAAGACAACACTTGGGACCTCATGGCTTTCATGGGTCAGCTGGTCCTCCTTTTAACAGGTAGGGGAGCGGAGACCCTGGAATGCCAAGGAAAGCCGAGCTCAAACTTGGGCTCCCTCCAAACCCCATCGGAAACACAGGGCTCAGGGGGGCTCGCGGTCCGGGCGTCCTCCGGGCCTCCCCGCCGCTGCACGCGTGTTTACCGCAGGCCTCGCGGGGCGCTCACGTCCGCCCGGGAGTGGGTCGAGAGTGCAGACTCGCGGGGCTCCGCCAGCCGGAGTCTGCGGGTCCGAGGCGGCCGCTCTCCCACGGCGCCTCCGCTCCATCCCGCTCGCCACGCCTCGGGCCCGCCCCCACCGCCGCGCCTCCCGGTTATCCGCTCGCGCCTCCGCCGGGCGCCGGGTCGGAAACAAAGGCGGGGGGCGGGGAGCGCACGGCGGCGGCGCCTCGGTCCGCCCTTCACTCGGAGCCCGCGACGTCAGCGGCGGTGGCCGGGGCCCGTGCGGCGGGGGCGGGCATGGGCGGCGGGGGCGGCGGGGGCAGCGGGGGCCCGGCCTGCGGCTAGCGCGAGCCGCCGAGCGAGCTGCGGGCGCGGCCGCCCGATCCCGCCATGAAGAAGAGCGGCTCCGGCAAGCGGGTGAGTGCGCGGCGCGCGGACAATGGGGCCGGGGCCGGCGGGGGGGCGGGGAGGGCGCGGGGAGCCGTCTGAGCCGCCGCTCCTCGTCTCGCCCCGGGCAGGGGCCTCCGGATGGAAACCATCAGTCTGCGGCGCCCGAGAAGGTCGGCTGGGTCCGGAAATTCTGCGGGAAAGGGATTTTCAGGGAGATTTGGAAAAACCGCTATGTGGTGCTGAAAGGCGACCAGCTCTACGTCTCCGAGAAGGAGGTAGGCGCCCTTGCCCGAGCCGTCGGGACCCCCGTCCCCACCGCGGCTAGTTCTCCGGCTTGCCCCGCCTCCATCTCTGCAAGTTCAGGGGTCGCAAAAGTCCTGTGTCTGCAGAGAAAAGTCACCCCCGAGTGAGAGAACCTGAGTGGGATTTAGGAGTTTACTTATTGGATGTGCCTTTGCCGACACCTTTCTCAGAAGTTCTAATGTCCGCCGCCTCTCGCTCTATTCTGACCCCCTAAAATACGGTTGGGGGTTTTCGTGGGATTTGTTTTTGTTTTTGTTTAATTTGCTGTTGAAACACGCTGGTATTCGTATCCCTCGACCCTTCCTGTCTTTCCCACCCCAGCCCACCACCCTTTCCGTTCCTGCGGGGGGTAGGGGGGATATGTAGGTCCCCTGAGTAGCACAGTCTCCCTAAATCATAGAGAACACAACTTGGACAGGCAGTCTCTGGGACCAGGGGTGGAGCAGCCGTGAATGCCGGATTTGTGTAGGAGCTAGCATCCTGAGCCGGGCCTGCTCCTCATCTTCTTCCACTCCACTTAAAGGGTAAAAAGAAAAGAAGAAAAAAAAAAAATCAAGGAACTCATGGTCTGCCCATCTTTATTTGTAGACGGGGGATGGAGTTAGGACTGTGAGCGGCTGTGTGTCTCTGTGGCTTTGGCTTTGTAGTTGTACAGGAAACCGGAGCCCACATGGGGTCAGAATGAGGGGCCAGGTCGTGGAATCCAGACCCCCTTCTCCATTCGGGAAGCCCTAACTCTTGACTCAATAGCGAGGATGCTGAGAAAACTGAACTTGCTTCCCTGTGACTGTCTGATGGTGGTGGACTGTTCATGGCCCTTTCAGACTGGCCCTTCCTGCCTGCGTGCTCTCACCCGAAACCCACCGAGTGGGAAGTTCTCCCTTAGCTCTAACCTGTTCTGCTTTTGTCACTAGACACTTGTTTTCTGCCCTTGTATTTGGGTAAATAAAGCCTTTTATGGTGTTGAAGCAGATACGCTTGCAGGCCCAGAGAGGTGCTCATCTGAAGGCGGTCTGCTGAGCCGAGCAGAGAGGACTAAACAGTGCTGAGCCCCAGGTCCCCCTTGAGGGGCCTAATTAATGGTTGGAGAGGCTTGGGAACGCGCTAAGGGAAGACTTGGCAGAGTTTGCTCTTGAGGGCCACTGCCGCCTGCTCTCAAATCCCACAGAGCCCCCCAAAGAGTCTCTTGCTTTCTACATTTGTTTTGTTTATTTTAAAAGCAGCAGCGAAGTGTCACCGCGTTATCTCCTGTCTTCCCCGAACTTCATAATGCCAGGAAATGTCGTTGGCAATCAGGAAGGGCTTCCTACATGTCCGAGGGGGAAACCAGAGGACAGTAGAGGGCTACAGAAACAAAACAGAACCTTTTCCCCTCCTTATATTTGTCCAAAAGGCAGAACCCGGGGGACAGACATACACGGTTACTTTGTTAATAAACCCGTGTGTGAGGGAGGGACGCGGAGCAGAGAGAGGATAGGATGACCTCAGCCTAGAGTGTCCGCTGTCCTCTGACTCAGGAGCATCTGAGTAGACCTGGGGCCAGATGCCCCCTGCTGGGAAGGGCAGTGGAAAAGAGGGACCAGCCCCTTACACTGACCCTTCTTCAGAACCAATTCCATGGTCCAGTGGGCAGGGGCCGAGGGAAAGCTGCCAGCACACTCTGTTCATCCAGCCCGTAAACAGGAGCAGCAGCGCAGCCTTTAGACTGAAGATAGAAACCCCAGAGCATCGTGTATGTGCCGTTTACATGCTGATGCAAAAACATAAAGAAAGGAAGCATTGCTAAGCACCCGGCTCAGTCCTCCTTTCTCGGGAAAGCAAGGTCTCCCACTGCTTCCTCTAGAGACGCCCTTCCGTGGGTGATGTGGGCCAGGGGCATCCTCTCACTGACCTGACCAAGGACCAGAGGTAGGAACAGACTGCACGGTAGAGGAAGTCCGGTTGAAAGCAATGCTTAGTGTGTCTGTGGGCTGCGAGACAGAAGGGTTAATTTGGAAGATGTAGTCATAAAGGAGACTTTGGGAGTTCTGTGTGAGGAGGAGACAGAATACAATAGCGAGCAAGGTGCCAGGGTATCTGTCTCTCCTGGGCTCTGGCATCTCCTTATCCTGCCTCCTACCTCACCCGGCCTCACACCCCTGCTTGCCCTTCCTGACCTCGGTCAACGCGTCCCACTCCCGGAGTGCCTTATCAGCCTTGTCCACGCCAGGAGAGCCCCTTCCCTTCCCTTCCCTTCCCCTTGGGAAACAGAACAAGTGAGTCAAGTGAGTCCCTTCCCGGCTGCAGGCCCAGCCCTTTCCTCTCTGAGCGTTCTGGCCTCTGCTGATAGTCTCTGGGGAAGGCACGGAGAGGAGGTGGGAGAGGAGGTCGCCCGCCACCTCATCCCACATTCCAACCAATCTTGCTGTGAATCCTCTGCAGTGATTCTTGTCCCAGGTCCACCTCGATGCTTGCAGCCCTCTTCCCAGCCAAAAACTAGGGAGCCCCAGAGAGAGGAGAACCCTGGAGAGCCAAGCCTTGCCAGACAAATGGCAGTACATGGATTTTCCCCACACTCCCCCACAGCACACGTGCTCAGCGATCCAGGAGGATGGGCCGATCGGCCACAGGCTGGCAGGTGTGGCAGAGACATGGGCTCCTTATATTCCGTTTCAACTTTTTCCCAGGGAAACATGACCAGCTCATTCCTGGGATATTCCCAAGTAGAAGAGGGGCATAGCCTGCTGACCAGGAAGTCTCCTGTAACGTCCTACTTAGAAGAGAGAGCAGGTGGAAAGGAGCATTCTGTGAACCATAATACTCCCCAGGCCCGAGGCAGCCCTTTGTCCCTTCCAGATGTTGGCTGCTTTCCTCTTCCCTGGACTCTTAGTGGTCACTCTTGTCTTCCTTACTTGGAATGATCAGAGCAGCCCATTCACCCTTTAAGGACCTGCCCCTTTAAGGACATGCCCCTTTATGGACTTGGAAGCTGAGTCCTTCAGAGACAGAGGGTCATGGGTAGAGGGAGGCACTGGGATGGTAGCTTGTGGGGAGTGGGTTAAACAGAACCCCATACAAGGTCTTAGGTCCCAGTCCCATCCCCCACCTACACACCGTAGGGGATGGCTTCCTGCTGTCACCCGCCCCTTTCCTCTGGAGGAGAGGCAGAGTAATTTTATCCTTATGACACCCCAACCTCCCGTAGGTAAAAGATGAGAAAAATAGTCAGGAGGTGTTTGACCTGAGTGACTATGAGAAGTGCGAAGAGCTCCGGAAATCCAAGAGCAGGAGCAAGAAAAACCACAGCAAGTTCACCCTGGCCCGGTGCAGACAGCCGGGCACCACGGTAGGCTCGCCCTCCCTCCCTCGCCGCGGCCCTGGCTGCAGGGCCCGGGATGATCTCCCTCTGCCTTTTATTATTTGACTGGAAAATATTCTGACCATTTCCTTTCCTCTGGGCAAGTCAGCCTATAACCTATTCAGCCATAAAGATATCTCTCTCTCTCTCTCTCTCTCTCTCTCTCTCTCTCCACACACACACACACACACACACACACACACACACACACACCGTACTGGCATATGTACATATTCTCTTAGGAGAAACACTATTGGTACGCCTTCCCTGATGGGTGTCTGAAGCTCAGGGGCAGCCAGGGAAGCCATGTTTGTCACACCCCGTGTCCTCAGACATTTAAAGACCGTTACTGCCTAAGCTCAGTCACACCGGGTTGTCTCCAGTGTCATCCTCAGATCTCCCCTCCATCTTTTCTAAAACAGCCTGTGCGTTCTGCAGGGCAGGCTCTGGGTTCCTTCAGTCTTTGATGGTGATCCCAGGAGTAGGGTGTGGGGCGGGGGAGAAGATTATTTCTTGGGGGGGGCTATAATTTATTTGTAAAACCCTAGCTAAGACAAGATTGTTCCCCTCACAGGCACCCAACCTCATCTTCCTGGCGGTGAGCCCCGAAGAGAAGGAGTCATGGATCAACGCCCTCAGTTCTGCCATTACCAGAGCTAAGAACCGTATCCTGGATGAGGTCAGGGGCTTGCCGTGGGAAGAGGGTGGGTGCTGGGGGGAAAGCAGGCTGTGGCTCACTAGACAAGGACGGGTGTTTGTGGGGCCCCTTTAGTTTCCCCCAGGTCTGCTTTCTTGTCTTTTTTGTTTGGTTGGTTTGGTTTTTTTCGAGACAGGGTTTCTCTGTGTAGCCCTGGCTGTCCTGGAACTCCCTCTGTAGACCAGGCTGGCCTTGAACTCAGAGATCCGCCTGCCTCTGCCTCCCAAGTGTTAGGATTATAGGAATGTGCCACTAAGTCCTGATCTTTCTCAGCTTCTTTAAAGGCCCTGTTGTGTCGTTCCCCCTCACCCCCACCTCGTTTCCTCTCGTAAGTGTTTTCTCTGCTGATTCAAACCCCACACACACTCCACAATGCTTAATGTAGTCTTGGGTCAACTGTGTCAGTAAAGCCTTCTACCTACATCCTGCTCAGAAGCAGGCGGAGAGACGGCCTGTTTCCCAGTCCAGGCAGCTTAGGGGTCACTCAGTTGGGACAGAGTCCTAAAGGAACCCTGTGACTCACAGTGCATCTCTTCAGGTCACCGTTGAGGAGGACAGCTATCTTGCCCACCCTACTCGAGACAGAGCAAAAATCCAACACTCCCGCCGCCCTCCAACCCGGGGACACCTCATGGCTGTGGTATGTAAAACTGTAAGAAAGTAAACACTGCCCAGGGGCCAGTTCCGTGCTGGTCCATCTCAGCTGTGTACAGGCAGGAGCGTGGTTAGGAGTCCTCCCAAAGCTGGGATCAAAGGCTCAGGACACCTCTCCTCCCTCCACCCCTGCCGGACTTCCCGAAACCAAAATTACGTACTCAGCACCTAGCACGAGTCAGACATCTCTGTTCTCAAAAACTTCTGAGGAAATGAGAAATACCCCTAGGACAGTGAAAAGCAGAAGTGTTGTGTTCAGAATGATGTGTGCTGCTGGGTGGCGACCGGCCACTCTGAGGGGTGACGGTGAGGGTTGCACGCCCCCCCCCAGCTAACCCTCTACTAATGAAGTCGTGGCTCTCCCATCCAGCCTTGCTCCAAGGCTAGGGAGAGGCTGTCCGTGCAGGAGGAGGAACTCGGGCCCTGGAGTCCGCAGACCCGTGGTCTCTGGGCTGCCTGAAAAGTGGGGCTGTGGCGATTCCTTTAGGAAAGTGGTTCCTTTAAGGAAATGGTCACAACAGCACACGGGCCACAGCACAGAAAATACTGAATTCCCTTTACCACTTGTGTTTATTACAATACTTAAGAAATAAGGGAACAACGGGCTGGAGAGATGGCTTAGTGGTTGGGAGCAGTGACCGCTCTTCCAGAGGACCCAGGTTCAATTCCCAGCACCCACGCGGCAACTCACAACTGTCTGTAACTCCAAGATCTGACACCTTTACACAGACATACCTGCAGGCAAAGCACCAATATACATAAAATAAAAATAAATATAAAGAAGAAGACAACGAGGTTCATTACAAGGCAAGGATTCGGAGTTCAGCTGTCAGGGCGGGGCTGAGGCGTGTGTCTGAGAGAATGGAGGCAGAGGAGCATCCTCTGCCCGTCTGTCCGTCTGTCTGTCTGTCTGTGGATCTTACTGTGCCATGTAGGCCATCCCTAGGAGGCTTGAGAGTCTCCAGCACAGATGTAACACTCCCTGTGGAGCTTGTAGTGGCGCAGAGAACAGACACGATGCAGGAAAGGGTAACTTACAGAAAAGCAAAACTAAGAAGTTCAGATCATCGAAGGAATGGACCAGCAGAGGAGAGGGTCTCAGATGGCGTGCGGGCCCCTCGGGGAGGGACCACGGCTTGATTACTCGTTCACATCTCTTTCCCAGGCTTCGACCTCTACCTCAGATGGGATGCTAACGTTAGACCTCATCCAAGAGGAAGACCCTTCCCCTGAGGAGCCAGCCTCTTGCGCTGAGAGCTTTCGGGTGGATCTGGACAAGTCTGTGGCCCAGCTGGCTGGCAGTCGACGGAGAGCGGACTCAGACAAGATTCAGCCCTCTTCACACCGGGCTGGCAGCCTTTCTCGGCCTTGGGGAAAACCAGACAAGGGAGCCCCCTACACCCCACAAGCACTGAAGAAGTTACCCAGTGCAGAGAAGAGCCGCTGTGCCTCCCTGGAGGAGATCCTATCCCGGAGGGACACCACCCCAGCCCGCCCTCTCCACCTTCAAGCTGAGGACTCTCCAGGCCCCGTCCCCTCCCAGCCTGGGCAGCTGTCCCGGATCCAGGACCTGGTGGCAAGGAAACTGGAGAAGACTCAGGAGCTGCTGGCAGAGGTTCAGGGACTGGGAGATGGCAAGCGGAAGGCCAAGGACCCCCCCCAGGCTCCACCTGACTCGGAGTCGGAGCAGCTGCTGCTGGAGACAGAGAGGCTGCTGGGAGAGGCGTCGTCCAACTGGAGCCAGGCCAAGAGGGTGCTGCAGGAAGTCAGGGAGCTGAGAGACCTGTACAGGCAGATGGACCTGCAGACCCCGGACTCCCACCTCAGACAGGCCTCCCAGCACAGTCAGTACCGGAAGAGCCTCATGTGAAAGCGAGGGTCAGGTCTGGAATTTTGGGGGGGCACAGACTCTTAATCTCCAAATGTTGCAGGATAAAGCTTTTTTATTTACCTCAATCAAAAAAAAAAAAATTCAAGTTCATTGCTTTTGCTGATGCCTCACCCGCTGTGGCTTTTTCCTACCGACCCCCCAGTCAGACTGAGCCTTGGGCCCAAGTATAGAGCTGTCACCTGTACAAAGAATAGTACAGGCAGGCCTTTCGCCGTGCATAGGCCATCTCCCCGCCACCCCACTCCCACCCCCCCACCCTACTCCTCCCCACCCCCCACCCCACCCTCAGCCCCGCACAATAGGGACCGTCCGTCCGGATGTGCGCTGCGAGCATCTGGGTTAGAATGAACAGCCAACGCGGTTCCTCGGATGTCCTGGGTTCTCACCCTGAGGCTGAAATTTCAGCTCTGCAACTTGAGTTCTAGGGACACAGGGGCCAGTGCCACCTATCCATGCCATAAGAGAAGTGAAATTTACCCTAGCCTTGAGGAGGATATGTGGAATTGAAGCCTCCTAGCCAAACACCGGCCCCTCATCAAGGTGTGTACAGAGGGGCCCCCTAGGGCCGAGGCTCAGGGCGGTGGTTGCCCGGCAGTGTGAGGCCCTGTGCCTTCTCCAGCATGCCTGGGCTGCTGCTTGGGTTTTTTATTCAAGGGCTCCCTTTCCCTCCCAAGGATCCAAAGATACAAACTTGACTAGAAGGGGGTCAGCTTGGCCCTCTGTGCGGGGTGGAGGAACACAGGGACTGGGGTGCAGCTGACCCTGTGGAAGGACTGAACCGAGAATGAGACCAGCTTGTGATGAGGCCGTGCGGGAAGGAGGGAACCAGGCCTGCACCCAGCTTCCTCTTCCTGCCAAGCAAGGGCTCCTTCTACCCTGCCCTCCTCCCTCCGCCTTCCCGACACAGCCCAGCTCCCCCCATCCACCCACGCCCACGCCGCTGCCTGCCTGGCTTCCTCGCAGGCTCGTCCATGGCAGACTGAGCTTATTTTCCAAGATTAAGTTTATTAGTGGTAATAGGAAGGAAGGAAGGAAGGAAGGCAAGGTCTGAACGATTCGGGAGAGAAAGGGTCCTGGAGCCTCTTGCATCAGGCAAACAAGGGGTTAAAAATAGAAAGGTTTGTCCCTTGTCCTTGACCCTCCTGAAGTCTCACCCTGGCTACCATGAAGTTCCCTGTTGAAAGAGAAAGTAGGATACGGATAGACAGGCTCCAGGGGCCCAGGCTGGGGAGAGTAGGGGCTTGGGGGGACCCTCCCATCTCCAGCCTTGTAAACGATTTGGGGGTGTCCCTCCAAGTTAAAGCATCTCGAGGAAAGGGATTCTGGATTTCCAGGCACACTGAGTACTAGTGACCTGACCTCAGCACGTTCCCTAACCACTGAGCCATCTCTCCAGCCTGCTGGCCAAGGAGCACTTGTCATAGTCCCAGCCTCTCACTGTCACCACAGTTTCCCCCAGATCTAGCCTGGGGACACACAGTCTGTACTTGAACCATGGAAAATACACAAAGTACCACCCTACTGGGGTCCCCAGACTCTGGTGACAAAGTGAGGGAACCAGGTCTCCTATCCCCATCACAAGCTCTGCTTTCCACAACCCTAGCCTTGGTCTTCAGAGCCACCCATTGCCGCAGATACTGAAAGTAGGGTCAAAATGACACGCGTTCTGCCTTCCTATCTTCTTGTTTGATCAGCATTTTCCATTTTCTCTTCCTTGTCGCCCCCACAAAATGAAGAAAAAGACAAAACAATAATGACATATGTGTCCTAACATGCCAGTCATCTCCAGGGAAGGGACGCACACGCGGGCATGCGGGCGGGCACGGGTGCACACACGGGCGCGCGCACGTACACACACGTGTACACACACACACACACACACACACACACACGGGATACATGACAAACATTGGAGTAACACAACAGATAAGCAACAGCAGAAAAGCTCAGGACTCTCTAGAGACCAAGAAAAGCAGATACGGGACCCCGCAGCCCGCAGCCCCGCTCCCCAGCACGTGTTCCTGCGAGTGAGAAATGATCCTGGATCTGAATTCAAGTTCCAACTCTCACTTTTTGGTTAAGAGGCCCTGGGCAAAACTGCCTTATTTGATAAAGAGTCTCGTTTTCTTCTCAGGAAACTAGAGTTGACTGGGAAGCGCAGCCCGTGGTCTGTGGTCCACGCTTGTCGGTCCACCGTGGCTTCAAAGGCTGCTGGGACCATTTTGGCTCAATGAGTGCTGAACAGGAAACTCAGGAGGCCGGAGCACAGCTTGAATGAGGCCCAGGCCACAGGGCCGATCGATCCATTGATCGATCGATCGATCGCTGCCGCTCTACTTCACATCCTTGAATGGGCCGCACGCCACGCCCGTCCCTCTCCTCCCTCCGAGGAGGGCATTCGAGGTACCTCCGAGCGCAGTGCAGCAGACAGCTGCAGGGGGACAAGCGTGATTCCCGGCCCGCGACCATTTCGGAGCTTCACACAAAGCCTGGCTTCACACCAGAAAAGCAGCCGAAATTCTACACTGGTGGTGGGCGGCTGCCAGCAAGACTTCTGGTCATGTAAAAATGTTTTGAACCGAGCCACCCGGGACGGGATCACGGCAAGCCGGCCTGGCCTCCCCCGGCCCCTCTCCCTCCACTATTCCACACTCTTAAGCCCCGTGGTTGTCTTGGGGGTGGGAGGGCAGGTTGGCTTTCTCCTGGAAGCTGCTGACAGACATTCCCAGGCTGTTCAGTGTTCACCCTCCCGACAGCCTGCCTCGCTCTTCCTACCCAAAAGAACCGGACAGGGAAACTCCTCTGGGAGACCCCAAGATGGGGAGAGGGGGAATGCAGGCCACGGAGTTGAACCCGGGGTGGTGAGTAGAGGCGGGTAAATTTAAGCACGGGATGCTTCCCTCGTATTTCACTGATAGCCCCTCAGCGCGGCCCGTCTCTCTCCATAAGTTGTTGAGGAGGGTTTGGGAGAGCCTGTGAAAGTACAGCTCCTCCGTCAGGAAGATGGCTGAGGTGTTGGCCCGGAAAGCTAATGAGTTAATTTGCATATGATTTCCTCAGCTTAGCTGGAAGTTGTCTAGGGTGAAAAGACGGGGGAGGGGGAGAGCACAAGTTTCTTTGACCCTCCCTCCCTGCTCCAGCCCTAAACAAACTGGTACACTGGGGTTGTTATCCTAGCGCAATAGCCGGGTCCCATCCCCACCCACCGCCCTACGCCCCCTGCCCACAGGAGCCGTGCCTCACTTCTCCCCAGAAACCCACCCCAGAAGGCTCTCTCTGAGCCTCACGGGCTAGCGGCCCTTCTGCAGCCTTGAAGCCTGGCTATCACTCTCCCGCCTCCCTCCCTACCCTGGGTTTCCTTTTCTGCTTTTCTCCCACCTCCCAGTCTCCCAACAACAGCAGCCAATCCCCTGCCTGCTCTAGAGCCACACCATATATGGAGAGGTTGGAAGGAAACCCGAGTAAAAGCGGGAGCGAACACACACACACACACACACACACACACACACACGCAGGGTTGAGTGCTTTTCTGCACATGACCCTGTGTCTCTTTGGACATACCATGAGCCCAGCTGTCCCCTGTCCCTGCTTCACCCCACCCACAGAACCCGCGTGTCTGCTCCTTCCCACCTTTATTCACGCCCCAGGAGACCATCCCTTCAACTGGTTGCCTCTGACCTAGATTCCCTGCACTAATTACAACCCTAACGAGATCTAACAAACACCCAACTTAGCACAGTGCGACCCTCGAGGTCAATTAGTGCAGTCCAGTTCCACGTGGGAAACAAAGTCTGGGGTCGCAAAGGCGTGTGTGTGTGTGTGTGTGTGTGTGTGTATGTGTGCATGCCCCAGTCCAACACTAACTCCCTGGTTGAAGCAAGGACGGGAAAAATGTAAAAATTAGTAAGACCTGGTTAAAAATGGGATTTTGGAGAGTTAACCAGTGTGAGAAAAACGTTTAGGTTGGGGAGCAGTTGGAGAGTTTAGCTTCCCAGCCATGCATGAATGGTGGTGCATTAGAAGGCTGAGGCAGGAGGATGACACATTCGAGCCATGCCTGGACTAGAGGATTACAGATTCCTAGCTTCCCCTATGCCCTCAGCACAAAGGCTGGTGCACCTTTATGAAGAAGAGGGACTCCGAAAAGTAGCCCCAGAATCTGGGTCTGCAGCCTGGCCTCGGTGGTGACCGCTGGCTCCCAACCTCAGTCCGCATCCTCTCTGCTGGCTTGGAAGGGCTCAGAAGTCACTCCTTTCTCTCAGAATTACTCTACTTAATCTCATTCTTGCTTTTCATTCTTCAAGACAGTAAACCTCGGAGAACAAAGAGTCCTTCCTTCTAAGTGCTGGAGAGAGCGGTAAAGAGCACCTACTGCTCTTGCAGAGGGCCTGAGTTCAGTTCCCGAGATCTGCACCCGGGCAGCTCACAACCGGCTGTAACTACGCCTCTAGGAGATTCGACGCCCTCTTCTGGCCTCCATTGGCACCTACACGCATGTGCATATATCCATGCACAGACACACCAAAAGATGTAATCTAAGATAGTCGCAAAAGCCCTTTCCTCCTCAAATCCTTTAGGTAGCAGAACAGCAATGGAAGGGCTCTCCTCTCCCGTGCTAGGCTGCCGTGGAGGTGGGACGAGGCAGGCAGAGCCCTAGAGGACTCTGTGCAGATGCTGAGGTGGGCGTGGTCTCTTCCCGGCTTCCACCAGCTGAGGCAGCAAAGGGGTTATTAACTAAAGCTCTTAGTGGGCCTCCTCCGAGCTCCGTTATGAGGTAGATTTGATGTTCTCCCCATTTTCAAGGCAGGGCTGTTGCTTAATGGGAGTTTATCTGTGGAAGTCCCAGACCTTACTTCGTCCCTAAGGGATCTTACGCTTTCTGCTCTCTCTTAAAATTCAGCTGCACGTGCGAAGCCTCAGCTAGCATCCAGAGTGAGAGACCCGGAGCCCCCACACCTTCACCCAAACCTGACAACTGAGAGCAAAACAGCCAACCCAGAGACCAATGGCCCAGCGAAGCCCAAAAGATGGAGGAAGCCGGCAGTGGTGGCACACACCTTAGATCTAGAAGGCAGGAGAAGAGGCAGGCAGGTCTCTGAGTTCAAGGCCACCCTGGTCTACAGAGTGAGTTCTGGGAAGATCTGAGGAATTAACAATGCTTGGTCCCGAAGCCAAGATCCGCAATACACAGTAAAACAAGAGACTGGTTTGGGGAAGTAGAAAGAAGGTCGCCATCATTTAAACCTGAAACAGGAGTGGTTGCCGTTGTGACCAGCTGCAGATTCGAGCGAGAAGGACCGTGAGGACAGTTGGTAAGGTTGGGGCAGGCAGGCAGGAAACACTGGAGCCTGGAGAGAGGTTCCCATGGCATGTAGAGGTAGAGTGCGGATGAAACTGTTGTTTGTCTGTGGTAACTTAGCAGACAGTGAACAGTCCTGATAGACTGGAGGAGTCTTCTGGGTGCAGACTGCAAACGCCACCAGGCTCTCTTGCCACGTGTTGGAAAGATATCACAAATGAGAATTGTAAAGGCAACCTTCGAATTTATAAGCAAACTTGAAGAAAAACTCAGCCCTGGGAAGGTCTAGATCTGATCTTCCTGCCTCACCCCTTAAGTGGCTGCAATCACAGGTATGTGCCACCATATTGGCCCCTCAAGATTTTTTTTTAAGATTTTTTTTAAAATTTATATGAGTATATTGTGGCTGTCTTCAGACACACCAAAGGAGTGGATCAGATCCCATGCCAGATGGTTGTGAGCCACCATGTGGTCGCTGGGAATTGAACTCGGGACCTCTGGAAGAACAGCCGGGGCTCTTAACCACTGAGCTATTTCTCCAGACTGTCCCTGAAGATTTTTGACTTCCAGTTTCCTCTGAATCCTAATAGAATGCTTGCCTAACATGGATAAGACCTTGGGTTCCATCTCCAGTACCACATAAAATCAGCAGGGCTCACAAGCCTGTATTGTACAAACCTGTATTGTAATCCCAGCTCTCAAAGGGTAGAAGTGGGAGGGTCAGAAGTTCAAGGCCATCCTCAGCTACTTATGGAATTTGTGGCTGGTCTGGATATGTGAGGCTCTTGAGGGGCCGGGTGGGGGTGCTAGCCATGGATTATGATTCATAGAAGACACGCACACCATGCATTCCACCACGGTGAGAACCATGCTGGTCACCAGCCCGTGAGGGTCACCAGCATCACTAAACTCATGGTGGTATCTGCAGTCCAGAGACAGAGGGAGTGACAGGATTATTGACAAAGAGGATTGACCGCCCCCCCCCCCAGTCCCCGCTCCATTAGGAACCAGGGGCTACGAGACCCGCCAGGGCATCACAATTATTTTAATGGCCAGAAAAAATTAAAGGACCAGCCAAGGCTTGACTCATAGGCAGTTTGGTTGACTAATGGCACATGATACCCCCAGGGACAAACAGATGAGCTCACGGGGCTGAGAGAGTGTGATCCGCCCGGGCACAGGCAGGCACACAGAGGCCGCTCACAGCCACCCCCAGAAGAAGCCACAAATTCTCAAGAAACTGGACCCTTGTGCGTTGTTGGTAACAACAAAGCAAAGTATGTGATAATTCCTTGAAAATTAAAAAGAGGATTGCCAGGGGCTGGTTCAGTGGTTAAGAATACTGGCCACAGCCGGGCGTGGTGGCGCACGCCTGTAATCCCAGCACTTGGGAGGCAGAGGCAGGCGGATTTGTGAGTTCGAGGCCAGCCTGGTCTACAGAGTGAGTTCCAGGACAGCCAGGACTATACAGAGAAACCCTGTCTCGAAAAACCAAAAAAAAAAAAAAATACTGGCCACTCCTCTGGAGGACCAGGGTTCAATTCCCAGCACCCGCATGACAGCTCGTGACTATCTGAAACTCCCGTCTTCTGGATTTAAAAAGTAGACGTGTAAGTGGTGAACGTACATACATGCAGACAAGGTACCCACTCAAATAAATAATTTTTAAAACAGAAAGAATCAGCCCGGGACTAGAGAGATGGCTCAGTGGGTAAGGGCACTGACTGCTCTTCCGAAGGTCCTGAGTTCAAATCCCAGCAACCACATGGTGGCTCACAACCATGTGTAATGGGATCTGATGCCCTCTTCTGGTGTGTTTAAAGACAGCTACAGTGTACTCACATATAATAATAAATCTTAAAAAAAAAAATCAGCTGGGCAGTGGCAGTGCACACCTTTAAACCCAGCACTCAGGAGGCAGAGGCAGGCGGATTTCTGAATTTCAGCTCAGCCTGATCTACAGAGAGAGTTCCAGGACACAGAGAAACCCTGTCTGGAAAAACCAAGAAGAAGAAGGGGTGGGGTGGAAAGGG
The DNA here is from genome assembly GCA_964023405.1 of Apodemus agrarius. Taxonomy (NCBI): domain Eukaryota; kingdom Metazoa; phylum Chordata; class Mammalia; order Rodentia; family Muridae; genus Apodemus; species Apodemus agrarius. The sequence continues at coordinate 66,769,201 of OZ030007.1, forward strand.
GGCTTAGTCCAGTGATGAGGGACGAGCGCATGTGTGACAGGGCCGGGAGATGGCTCCTTAGGTACAGTACTTGCCATAGAAGTCTGGCTCCTGGCTCAGCGCCCAGAACCCATGTGAAATGCAGGCTCGGTGTCTTATGCTTGTAATCTCAGCCCCAAGAAGGCAGATATTGCCAGCCAGCCTAGCTGAGGATCCCTGTCTTAAAACACAAGGTGGATGGCTGATGAGGAACTACACCCATGCTTGACCTCTGGCCTCTCCCCACATGGGCGAACATGTGTGTCCACACATACATGTACCCACACAAACTGTGATATGAACACTTGAGGGAGAATTCCTGCCGTGCTCTATAGCACAGATGAGCTATTATCCGTGAGATGCACAAGTCACAAAAAGGTACTCACGACTCCACGTCCATGAGGTATGCAGAGTAGCCAGGTCCGGAGGACAGAAATAGAACAGTAGCTGCATGGAAGCGCTCATCAATGGGTATGGTTTCACTGTTGCCAGGTGAAGAGGCCCTGGGGCTCTGCACAAAGGTGTGAATATGCGCGGCACCAAAGAACCACAAGCAGTGAAATGATAAACTCGGGGCTTTTTTGTGTGTGTGTTTATTTGTTTGTTTTTTCCTCACTTAAAAATAAAATATGCCTTTTTTTTTTTTTCAGTACTGGAGATCAAATCCAGAATCTTGCAATGCTAGGAGGGTTTTCACGTCAGGGTCAACCTCAGTTTTCCAGGCCAGGCGCCTGACTCCGGGTTCTGGCTCCTGGAGGCTAAGCTCCCGGTACCAAGGCCAGACTTCTTGACGGGTATCTCAGAAGGGGTATCTTACTGTTGTAAAATCCTAACTCTCATGCCCTCTACACAATGCCCTGTTTAATTTTTGATCGGTTTGCCATGTCTCTCTCTCTCTTAGAGTCTGCTTTAAGTTTCATGCTGTTGTGGAGAACCACAAGGATAAAGAGACCGAAAATCAGCTGGGAAGGAGCGGGGACCGCAAGCCCCTTTACTATCAAGCAAGAATGTACTGACCCCCAGGGGCAGGTCGGTCTCTGCACGCTCTGGGCCAGCCTGATCTACATGGTGAATTGCAGACAAGCCAGGACTATGCTAAAACCACAGCAAAATAATTTGACTTTTAGTTTACTGTTAGGCTGGGCCTGGAGCTCAGTGGAGGTGCCACAGCCAGCATGTGCAGAGCCGGGGTCAGGCCGGGGGTGGAGAGTAGCTGTTTAAGTGAGTCACTATGAATTCTTTTCTTCCCACATGATACTGAAGTAAGCGTTAGTAAATGTATCTGGTAAGGAAAAAGCCACTGGGGTGCTGGGCAGTGCCAACAGCGTGGCTTACCACTGTAATCTGCGTGGCATTCTCTGAGGAGGAACTATAACATGACAGCCTGCAATTTCCTGCAGATTAACATGCCAAGAAAATGTCAGTTATTCGTTAAAATGTGGAGCTTGGATGCTGTCCGCTGGGAGGGGGCGGATTACACGCAAGCGTGTGTGAATAGGCGTGTGTGGCTTCTTTCCCCCACTTTTTATAGAACTTAGTGTGGTCGGTAACTTTGGAGTAAACACTGCTGTCATGCGGCCACCAGAGCACGGTATTAGGGGCCAGAGAGATGGCTCGGAGGGGTAGAGGCTCTTGCTACCAAAACGGTGGAGGGAGAGAATCACCTTTGGATCGCTGTCCCCTGACCACCACATACCCATCATGCACCGCCTCCATGCACACTTGTGAGCACATACATACATACATACATACATACAATCTTTTTTTTTTTATTAAAAGCCAAGCATGCCATGCACTTTACAATCCCAGCTAATTGGCAAGCCGAACAAGAAGGAGAATCCCAAGTTTGAGGTCAGCCTGGGCAATATAGTGATAATCTGTCTTAAAATCAACTTAAGAAGTATGGGGGGAGGCACAGGTCAGTGGCTAACATACGCAGGGCCCAGGCTCCATCCCCAGTACCACATACTCAGAGGGGGGGAATGTCTCTGAATGGAAAGGCATTCATTCCTGCCCTTGAGTGTGGCTGTTTGTCTACTTCCTTTCTCCCAACTAGATAGAGAGCATGTGAGACGGGTGCTCGGGAAATGTGTGCCTGCTAGGAGTTAACCATTCTGACTCTTTGAAAAGAAGAATCACACAGCACACTAAAGCGATCAAGTGTATTAGCAGAAGGTCCGGCTGTCTGGAAGGCTGTGCTCCCACTGGGCTGTTTCTTAGTGGTTGTTTGACATTAGACAATTCTCAATTCCTAAATCTACTTCCTCATTAAAAAAAAAAAAAAAAAGGAATTAGTCATGTCCACTTCCCTCGCCTCCTACAGCGAATGCTGCACATCCGCTCCTACCCCAAGGCTGATCTTAAGCTCCTGGCTCGTGACCCTCCCTGCCCTGCCTCTGTGTACTGTGCTGACAGACACATGTGAGCTTCTCAGAGACAGCGTGCATCTTAAAGGACAATTGGAGAACAGACTTGGGATCCCAAGCGAGAGCAGGCTGAGACCAGGGAGGGTGTGTCTCGCTTTGGCAGTCCTGAGCCGCAATGGCCAGGTTTATCACTCACAAGGGCCAGGTTTATATTTTGTCAACTTTATAATGATGCAAAAGCAATATGCAGTCACCAAGCCAGGATTTGAGTTTTGGTCTTCTCCGGGACTATGCACTCTTGAAGCCGGGCAGTGGCTACAGCCCGAGTCAGCCTGATGGCACAGGCTCTACTGGGAACCACGACATAGGATGAGGGAGGTTATGTGACTTCAATGTGTCCTTAGCCTATCACTGTGGTTCCAGTTATTGGGAACTTGACTTTCTCAGTGGGGCATCTAGGGTCTAGACATGATGGATCTGTGGCCTCTGCTACTTAACGTTTCTCTCCCCTGAGACTTGGTCCCTTGTACCTGTCTCTGTTGTCTTACACGAGAATAAAATGGGCCTTCTGGTTTGCTAGGAGGTCCAGTTAGATATGTCTTTTTTTTTTTTTTTTTTTTTTTTTGGTTTTTCGAGACAGGGTTTCTCTGTGTAGCCCGGGCTGTCCTGGAACTCACTCTGTAGACCAGGCTGGCCTCAAACTCAGAAATCCGCCTGCCTCTGCCTCCCAAGTGCTGGGATTACAGGCGTGTGCCACCACGCCCGGCTTAGATATGTCTCTTGTTAAGGTTTCTTTGCCAACCATGAAGAGCTGTATAATAAACAGAAATCTGGGGTAAAGGAGGCGGGTCAGTTGTTAAATGCTTGGCATACTGGGAGACGAGTCCAGTGAAGTAGGTGGGTGCCGGGAGCTCCCTGGCCAGCCTGGCCCAGCCCATTCTGCAAGCTGCAGGTCAATGAAACTCTGTCTCATGTGACAAGGTGGACAGTGACTGAAAACAGCACCATTCTGAGGTGGCCAAGGTTGACCTCTGGCTTCCAAACACATGCGCGTGCACATGGACACACACCATTTTTTCAAAAGCAGAAGTAATGATATGAATCCCCCAAAGGATGGCCCTTTTCAGGGATGTTCGGCGAAAGGCTGATGCAGGAGCCACACTCTGGGAAAGGATAGGATATGTTTGCATCTACCTACCATCTTTGATTTGATAGCACTTGTCTTTCTAAATTCCATTCTGGCAAAGCTTTCCAAAAAAGTAAACGAAACAGGTCCTTTCCCATCCATTGTCTCGTTAAGTCTCTCTAACACCTGTGCCAACCGGGAATCACTTGGCCATGGTACCCAAGATTCCCCAACTGCCAACTGGTGCATCAAAAACCAGTTCTTCCGTCATCAGCAGGGAGAGGACACGATGTACATAAATTAGGAGATGTCCTCAAACAAAGGGCTCATGTTCTCACCTGTCCCCTAAGTAAGTCTATTTTGTATGCATGTGTGTTTTTAAAATACTTCATTTTTTTATTTTATTTATATTGATGTTGTGTTCTGCCTTCATGTATGTCTGTGTGAGGTCAGATCCCTGAAAATGGAATTATAGACAATCAGGAACTACCATGTGGGTGCTGGGATTTGAACCTGGGTCCTTTGGGAGAGCAGCCAGCGAGGGGCACAGCTCAGGCATAGGCTTGTCCAGCATGCACAAGGTCCTTAGCACACATATAATCCCAGCATTCAGGATATGGAGGCAGGAAGATCAGAAAGTCCAAGGTCATCTTCAACTATGCTGTGAGTTCAAGGCCAGCCTGAGATACAAGACACCCTGCCTCAAAAAAAGAAAGGAAAAAACAAAAAATACGCAAGTCGGAGGTCCTGGTGGCACGGGTCTGCAGTCCCTGCTGCCCTGGAGGTGAAGGCAAGACGGCAAATCCAAAGCCGACCTGGGAAATTTAGAAAAGTCCTGACTCAAAAAGTAGAAAGGTTTGCGGACCTGGCTTGACATCAGTGGCATTTTGCTTGCCCAGGATGCACAAGAACTAAGTTTAATCTTCAGTACTGGCCAAGAAGAACTAGGATTCGATGTAAACACTGTAGATTTCTTCCTCTTAAACTTTCCTTTGACAGGTCGTGGGCTTCCGACCGCCCCTAGCCTTGCCATGGGAACCAGTCCCAGAACGACCATTTCTGGCTTCATTTGTAATGGTTTAATTTCTTTTCTTTTTTTAATTCCAGATGTTTCTTATTCTCAGTAGCTAGGGTTTGACACTAACAAAAGATGTGCTTCCAGTCACACTAGTTACAAGTCGTGCCTTGAATCACACAGCCGTTTGAAGGTTTTGAGTTTCTCTTCTTGAATGTCAAAGTCACTACTTAGCACGTCTAGTTCAAGCTATGCCCCCCTGTCTCTCCTCAGCACCTGCAGCCATCTTCTGCTGAGACCTATCAGGTCTCCTGTTTCTTTTTCTCCTCTCCCAAAAGCCATTTCCACAGTACAATGAGGTTGGTAGCGATTTCTAAACTCAATACCCGTGTACCCTACCCATGAACTGAAGTCCACCTGCTTTAGGAGGATTTGTAGGTCCCGGGGTCTCACCCTCCCTCTACACTCTCTTTCATGGGACTTGCTGGCAGTGTGTGGGCCAGGGTGGGGGTGGGGCATCATCATCATCACCATCTTCATCACCGTCATCTTCCATCAGCCCGAGAGCAATTACCAAAATAAATGCACAGGGAGGCCAAAGATAAACCCCACCCCACCCCATCCCACCCCCACCCCACCCCCACCCAGGCCTGCCTCTCTGGTCTCAGCCTTCTGTTGGAACAAGTACCCTTTAGTTAAAAGGATACATCTCCCCTCTGTTAGGTGTCATTTTTGTTCTTAGAAATCCTGTGAGGAAAGGAAAGTGCAGGACACAGAAGTGGGAAGGGGCCAGGTCAAAGACCAGCAGAGTTACCAGAAGTAACTTGTGTTCTTTAGAGCAGGGGTCCCCAACCCTGGGGACGAGTCAATGCTGTAGCAGGCTGGGTTCCTCTGCAAAGGTGGAATGACCCAACATGCTTCTTCAGGAAGCTCAAAGCCCGGGCTGGAGAGACAGCGCAGCTGTCGGGGCACCTTCCGCTTTATCAGGGGACCAGAGGTCAGACCCAGCACCCACTGACCTCTTCACAAACCCCTGTAGCCCCAATTCCAAGGGATCCTGGCCTCTGTGGGCCCTATACAACCCTGTGCATGTGCTTGTGTGTGTGTGTGTGTGTGTGTGTGTGTGTGTGTGTGAGAGAGAGAGAGAGAGAGAGAGAGAGAGAGAGAGAAACCTCAGAACACATGAACTCTGCTTTTCCCCCCCTAAATCCCTAGCATTGGTGGCTTTCATTTTAATTGAGAAAAGAGTAGTTTTTTCAGCATGATGTGTCTGTGGTAGTTTGGATGAAAATGTCCCCAGAGTGGCACTACGAGGAGGAGGGGCCTTTTTGGAGTGGGTCTGGCTTTCGTGGAGGAAGCGTTAGTGGAGTGAGCACGGATGTTTCAGAACCTCGAGCCAGGCCCACGGGCTCTCTCTTCCTGCCGCTCCAGCACCACATCTACCTGCTGGCCACAGTGCTTTCTACCAAGAGAATAATCGACTAAACCCTGAACTGTAAGCCAACCCAAATTAAAGGTTTTCCTTTATAACAGTTGCCATGGTAGCCGGACGGTGATGGCACACGCCTTTAATCTCAGCACTCAGGAGGCAGAGGCAGGTCAATCTCTGAGTTCAAAGTCAGCCTGGTCTACAGAGTAAGTTCCAGGACAGCCAGGGCTACACAGAGAAACCCTGTCTTGAAAAGCAAACAAACAAAAACCTTGCTATGTTCATAGTGTTTCTTCGCAGCAATGACCGTAAGACAACGTCCCCATCCACAGCCCGGGATGCCTGACACACCCTCTGATCTGATGTATTTCATTTAAAGCCCTCTTCATACCTGGATTGAAGGATGTGATTTTTTTTTTTTTACATATGACCCCAAATAATAAAGACCAGAGATCAAGTTATCTTGTAATGCCCAAACCATCCTCTCGAAAATCTGCCATTCTTGCGGCTGCCCTGACAAATGAGCTCTCCCTGAGCGGGCCGACTACTCCTTTAACACTCCTGAGGGCCGGACTGGCAAACGGAGGCTTTCCCCAGGCCCTGACTTAAGGGGGGAACAAAGCTCCTTCTCCAACACCAGGAGCGTGTTTGGTATATGACAGCTTGTGCAAGACCTCCCCAGCCCAAGCTGTCTGTCCCATCTTCTGTGTCCTCTCATCTTCCGATGTGATCCTCTCTCTCTCAGAACCGAATGGCTTGCTGGTCCAGATCATACATAACACATAAGTATTTGTGTGAATTTTCCACTAACAGCCACAAGGCAACTTCAACCACAGTAGGCCCGGCAGACACCACCACTGGCTCGCTCAGAGCAGTGGTCCTCAGCCTTCCTATGGTTGCTGAGACCTCCAACCAGCACATTATTGTCGTTGCTACGCCTTAACTGTAATCTTGCTACTGAGCGGTGTCTCAAACCCCGAGGCCGTTCTTCAGTGACAGGGATCAGAAGATAGACAGAGGAGAGAGAAGGTAGGAAAGCATGGGCTGGGGAGGCCTTGCAAACCCTGTCTGCCCCGGGACCCACAGGTTGAAAACCGCTGCTTTAGCTTAAGGCGAGGTGCTAATCACAGTGTGTTCCCAGGCTCTGAGCTCCTCAAAGCACAGGACCGCAGGCCACATTGCTTCTCAAGTCTGAGACATCCTGAAATCTCTACTAATACCGGAGAGGTAACTGCTTCCCCAGCCTCTATCCGACGACTGTGTATTCCCTGGGAAGAGCGCTCTGCGTCTCGGGACGGCTCAGTAGCCACCGCACTGATGCCAACCAATTTAATAACTTTAAATCTTGGGAACGCTGTTCTTTGGTGTAGATTTTAAATCTCTCCCAACGAATTTTCAAGAAAACCAAGGAACCAGCAGAATCGGTTTAAAGCGTCGCCTTCCCCTCCACTCCTGCGCTTCTGGCTGCCTCAGCCCAGACAGCAGTTCTCAGGAGCTAGCGAGCGAGCGAGCGAGCGCAGCGCAGCGTCGGGAACCCCAGTTTCCACGCAGGGAGTCCAGTGAGCGTGGGAATTATCGCTTGACCCCCAAAGGCGCAAGACAAACACAAACAAACAAAAGCAAATACCTTTTGAGAATTTCATTTGGAGCACCAAGTGTAACGGAGGGCGGGGGTGATTCCTGGGATTTGGGGGGCGTTGGGGATGCACAACTGTGGAGAGCGGTTTGGGAAGGGCGCCGCGCACCAGACAATGAGCTACAAGAGCCTCGGGCTGTGACCTCAATGGGGCCTTTCAGCCGCTCCACACTGCCTCGCTTGTTCCCCTAGAGGGGCGCTTTCTGGAAGCTAAGCCCTCAGCTGGCAAGAGCAGGGACCCCTGTGCCATGTGTCTGTCACCCTCTTTAGAAGGCGAAGCCTCGCTACAGCTGTCTCGCTTCGCATTTCCTTTCTGCGCTCGGACGCTCGCGGTGACAGACGGAGGCGGCGAGGGGCCCTGGAAAACGGCGAGGAAAGAAAAAGTCTAAAGTGCCCCAGGTCCCCCCCTTGCGGCTGCTGGAGAAAGCCTCGGCCCCCGGAGAAGCCAGCACCACTTAGGAGGGAACAGAAACGCTAAGCCAGGTCTCAGCACTAGAAATCAGTAGGACGCTCCCCGGGTCCTAGAACCACCAAAAACTCCAAAACCAAATAAGAAGCGCCCGTGGTCCACCCGCCCTTTCCAAATAAACAATGTCCCTTCCAAAATTTAAACATAGGAGTCTTTTACAGAGTGAATTTCACCCCAATAACATAATTTTTTTTTTATCTTTTCGCATTTAACCAAGTCTGTTGACATTACTACCCTAAGTGTTCCAGACTGACAAACTATCTCTAAGCAGTTTCCCAAAAATTGTTGAGGGTTTTCTTCTTGTTTTATTACTATTCTTGAGCGTGCCCCACATAGTTTTTACAGAGACTGTATCTCCATGCTTTCTTCGCCGGCTTGGTAAGAACAGCACGCCCTGGCGAGCACACGTCTCTAACGGCCCGGAAGACGTCAGTGCGCCTAAGAAGAACTGAAACTCAATGTTTTCTGCAAACAACAAGTTTTAAAAATTAGACTTGCATGTTGAAAATAGGCACCTAAGGGGATGTTATTTTTAAAAGCACGCCAACGTTTGTTTGATTTTGGAGGTGGGGGGTGGGGAGGGGGGTTGTTTGGTTTTTAAGATAGTCACTCTCATGTAACCCAAGCTAGCTAAAACTTTGTAGCTGAGGATGATCTGAACTCATGACCCTCAGGAATCACAGACACACAATACCAGTTCCAGCTAACACTGTTCCTTTTTTTTTTTTTTTTTTTTTTTTTTGTGGTTTTTCGAGACAGGGTTTCTCTGTGTAGTACTGGCTGTCCTGGAACTCACTCTGTAGACCAGGCTGGCCTCGAACTCAGAAATCCACCTGCCTCTGCCTCCCAGAGTGCTGAGATTACAGGCGTGCGCCACCACCGCCCGGCTCACTGTTCCTTTAAGAAAGAAAAAAGAAGTAATAGTTTGATGAATTCAAATGATTTAGTGAAAAAATGTAAGCTATATTCCTAAAATGTGATACAAAAATAATAAAATAGATTATCATAAAATGGGAAAGTGTTCCTCCTTAATAATAATAATAACCACATGATTTATCATAAAATAATAATATCTTTTGCTTCCAATTTAGCATCCCAACCAACTGGGACAACCAGGAAATGGACTCGCCGTGCACTGTGGTAAGAGTTTAAATGATAATATACAATATTCTATCAAGCAACTTATTAAGACATATTAAGACCCATATTGAGGGTAGGATAGTTCAGTGGTTAAAAGCATATACTACTTTTGCAGAGGACTCAAATTTAGTTCCCAGCACCCACAGAGAGCCTCACAGTGGCCCGCAACCCTAGACCCAACAACACCCGGCACGTACACGTATAGCATCTAGCACTCAGGAGGCAGAGGCAAGCGAGTCTCTGTGAGTTCAAGGCCAGCCTGGTCTACAGAGTGAGTTCCAGGACAGCCTGGTCTACAGAGTGAGTTCCAGGACAGCCAGGACTACACAGAGAAACCCTGTCTTGAAAGAAAAAAAGTATCAAGTGGTTCCTTCGCTTGCAGGAACCAAACCGGAGGAGGAAAATCTTGAGTATGAAATAGTTTTTGAAGGAAGATGGGAACCAGAGCAGCAGATATGAGAAAGTGGATTGTCTAAAGTTGGGGAATATTGAACAAATCATGACACACCATTATTGCTCTATAGGCATTTTAAGTAATTGTGATCATTTAAAACAAATGGCCATTGTTTTAAGAGAAAAAAATCAAAATAAACAACTACATATTTCATGATCACAATTTTTTTTTGTTTTTTGTTTTGTTGTTGTTGTTTTGTTTTGTTTTTCAAGACAGGGTTTCTCTGTGTAGTCCTGGCTGGCCTCGAACTCACTCTGTAGACCAGGCTGGCCTCGAACTCAAAGATCCGCCTGCCTCTGCCTCCCAAGTGCTGGGATTAAAGGCGTGCGCCACCACCGCCCGGCCCACAAATATTTTTATATTGAAAGAATTGGAAGGAGATACACAGGAAGGGTTGTCTTAGCCTGAGGGTGTGGCACAGTAGGGAAAGTACTCGCCTCAGATCTGTGAGGCCACAGGTTTCATCCTCAGCACCAAGAGCAATGGTTGTCTTTAGGATTGTGGATCACGTGTTCGTGGTGGCGGTGGTGGAGGTGGTGGTGGTGGTGGTGTTTTGCTTTGCATTGCTTTGTTTTTGGAGACAGGGTTTCTCTGCACCAGGATGGCCTTGAGGTCACAGAGATCCCCTACCTCTGCCTGTGAGTGCTGGGGTTAGAGGTGTGCAGGAGTCAGTTCTCACCTTCTACCACAGGGTCCTGAAGGTCAAATTCAGATTACAGAACTGGACAGGAGCACATTGACCTGCTGAGCCAGCCTGCTGGCCCTTTAAAACATTGCTTACATGTGGCTTTTACATGGGGCTGGGGAGATGGCTCAGTTATTAAGGTGTCTGTAGTGCAAACATGTGGATCAGAGTTTGAATCCCAGCATCTCCATGAAAAGCCCAGTATGGGGAGCTGGAGCAACAGCTCGGTGGTTAAAGCACCTGCTGCTCTTGTGGAAGATCCAGATTTGATTTCCAACACATACATGGTGATTCATAACCATTTGGAACTCCAGTTCCAGGGCATTCGATGCTGTCTTCTGATCTCTGTGGGCACCAACATGTAGGTGCATATACATACATACATGCAGGCAAAACACCCCGACACATAAGTAAAATAAAATAAAAAGCCTGGTGTAGAGGTTGGTGGTAATCCCAGCACTGGGAAGGAGCAGACAGGCGGGTCCCTGGGGCTCGATGACTGGTCGGCCCAACACGTGCATAACCTCAGGTTCAGAAAGAGGCTTGTCTCAGAAACCCGGTCGGGAGCAGGGAAGTCCAACAGTGGAACGTGTGCTGAGCATGTGCGAGGCCCTAAGGCCAATCCCCACACCACGAAATAATAGTAATGGCATTAGTAACAACAATAACATAAGAAAGTGGAGAGCAAAGTGGAGAAGAAGACGCCTGGTGTCTGGATCCACACGAGTGCACACACACACACACACACACACACACACACACACAGTATCTACCACACAAAGAAAGAGATGTTTGATACAAACCGCATTAGACTAGGGCTGGCGGGCAGGGCCACCTGGAAAAGGTGTCCCTCACCACACCTAACATCTGAGCTCAGGCTTCAGTCCATCACCATGGAAGGAGAGGGCCAGCTCCCGAAAGTTGCCCTCTGGCTTCCATAGATGTGCTGTGGCAAGTGCTGCTTGTGTGTGAGTACGCGTGTGTGTGCACACACACACACACACACATGCATACACACACATGCACACACACCAACACACACACACACATGCACACACACCAACACACACACACATGCACACACACGAACACACACATGTATACACACATAGAGGAGGCATGTAATTTTTTTTTATTTTTCAAGACAGTTTTTCTGTGTAGCTCTGGCCTCTGTAGACCAGGCTGGCCTCAAACTCAGAGAGATCCACCTGCCTCTGCTTTGCCACAAGGCTAGAAATGTAAATGTAAAAAAGGTCAGACTGGAAGAATTCATAAGTTTAAAGAACAGGTTCCTTCCAAACAGTTTGGGTTTAAATCTCATGTTCTGCCATGACTAGTCTTGTGGCCTTGGCAAGTGTCTTAGTCAGGGTTTCTATTCCTGCACAAACATCATGACCAAGAAGCAAGTTTGGGGATGAAAGGGTTTATTCAGCTTATACTTCCATACTGCTGTTCATCACCAAAGGAAGTCAGGACTGAAACTCAGGCAGGTCAGGAAGCAGGAGCTGATGCAGAGGCCATGGAGGGATGTTCCTCACTGGCCTGCTTCCCCTGGCTTGCTCAGCCTGCTTTCTTATAGAACCCAAGAATACCAGCCCAGGGATGGCACCACCCACAAGGGGCCCTCCCCGATTGATCACTATCTGAGAAAATGCCCCACAGCTGGATCTCATGGAGGTACTTCCTCACCTGAAGCTCCTTTCTCTGTGATAACTCCAGCCCGTGTCAAGTTGACACAAAACCAGCCAGTACAGCAAACCACTTAAACAAGTTTCCGCATTGGTGAAAATGGAACTAATACTAGTACTGCCCTCAGTGATAGTTACATGATTAAATGAGTCTACACAGGCCACTTAGGACAGTGCCTGGCACCTGCCCGCTAAGTCATGAAAGTTTCATTATCACCGAGCGTGAGAGCAAAGCCTCCGGCTGTTTATTGTATAAAATGCTTAGACAGAGACAGCGTATGTTATGTACAGCGTCGCTTACTATTAAATTATATCGAGCCGGGCGTGGTGGCGCATGCCTGTAATCCCAGCACTTGGGAGGCAGAGGCAGGCGAATTTCTGAGTTCGAGGCCAGCCTGGTCTACAGAGTGAGTTCCAGGACAGCCAGGACTACATAGGGAAACCCTGTCTCGAAAAACAAAACAAAACAAAAAAGAAATTATATCAATAGCCAAGTAGTTCAGTGAATTTCAAACTTTCACCGTGATGAGTGTCTAAACACCTGAAGAACACCTAATACTGTTCTAATCATTCAAACAGTACACCTTGAGCTTCCATTACATGTGAGAGACATGCAGTGTATAGAGAGAAGTTAGAAAATACCATCCTCTGAGTCATGTTCTAGGAGAAAGACAGAGGGTGATCGACATAGTCTATGCGTTTCTATGCAGCCCTGGCTAGCAAGCGTGGAGCTCTCGGCCAGCCTCTGCTGATTACAGCCGTGCACAGCCTCTAAGTCAGACAAGGATTCATACAAGCCCTTTATTTGCCTGCTGTCCCTCCCACTCCAGGTGCTCTTTCCAAAAGAGAGAGTCCTGGCACTGCTGCGGAGCCGATGCCCACCTGGAGGCGGAGGGAGTCACTGCTAACACTCGTCTCTCCGATCCAACGAAAGCAAAGACTCAGAGTTATTTTTACGTTTGTCTAATAGTCTTTGAAAATACTTTGATGCTGTAGATTATAGGATTTTGCATTTTAAAATTCAGACTCAATTGATAAAACAGTTAAAAAAAAGGGGGGGTGGAATCCAGCAATCCCATTCATATGTGTGGATCAGGAGCGCAGGCCTGAGCTCTGAGGGGTCCGATGGGTCATCTGCTCTGTGGCAATTACCCACAAGGCCCCAACACCCGAGGGACAACCATCCAGCAGTGGCTTGTTTACTTCTGTACACGGAAATTTGAATTTTCATATCAAAATATTAAAAATAATATTTCGGGCCCCAATATTAGTTTTATATCACAAAAAATGATTGTATTTTTAAAGCCATTGGAAATGTAAAAGCCATTTCACAAGAAATAGTTGAGGACCCGTGGGCCAAAGCCTGGGCATATTTGCATATTAGCATATATGCAAATACAAAAAAATGGTGGTAGACAATTACCACAGCTATGTGGATCGACATAGGTAAATCTTACAAGCCAAAGTCTAAGGGGACACACATTACAGAACAGTTATGAGGCCACTTATGTAAGGTTTTAAAATATGCACAAATTCTCTGTTACTGTGTAATCATACATTACTACAAGTAGAAAACGCATATGGAAATGTTCCACATCAAAGTCATCAATCTGGGGACCACAGCAGCCGGGTGACAAGATGAGCAACCCGCTACCGGAGAAGGGGGGACTGAGGGGCGCAGACGGGAGGGAGGGGCTTCCATCGGAGAAGGGGGCACTGAGGGGCGCAGACGGGAGGGGAGGGGCTTCCATCAGAGAAGGGGGCACTGAGGGGCGCAGACGGGAGGGAGGGGCTTCCATCAGAGAAGGGGGCACTGAGGGGCGCAGACGGGAGGGGAGGGGCTTCCATCAGAGAAGGGGGCACTGAGGGGCGCAGACGGGAGGGAGGGGCTTTCATCGGATTGCTGAGATTTTAAGGTGGATGTCAATTTATGGGAATCTGTCCTTAGAATCCTGTGCTACATCTTCTTAAGTATTTAATAATAAATAACAGGAAATACATAGTTAATGTGAGAACTCATTTGTGTTCATTAACTTGGGGTGGGTGCCTGTGCTTCCGCGCACATGTGAAGGTCAGAGGCTACCCTGCAGGGGCACCGTCCATCTCTCCTTCCAGCATGTGGGTCCTGGGATTGAGCTCAGGTGGTCCGGCCCAGCAGCAGGCGTCTTTACCTGCTGAGCCAGCTTGTCAACCCGAGAGACTAATTTGTACTTTAAAAATCCAAGCCTATCCTGTCTCAAAAGAGAAAAGAAGGGCTGGAGAGATGGCTCAGTGGTTAAGGGCACTGACTGCTCTTCCAGAGGTCCTGAGTTCAATTCCCAGCAACACATGGTGGCTCACAACCATCTGCAATGGAATCTGATACCCTCTTCTGGGGTGTCTAGCAACAATGTACTCATATATATATAATAAATAAATAAATCTTTTAAAAAGAGAGAGAGAAAAGAAAAATCTTCACAGCTCAGTTATGGACCTGATACTAAAAAGAAAAGCAATTGTTTTATTTTGTAAAGTTGGACAGAACCTTGAAAGGAACCGCCGGGCACCCTCTGACATTGAGGGCTTCAGCAGCAAGCTGGTTTAGATTGATTTTATCTTTTTATGGGTGTGAGTGCTTTGCCTGTCTGTCTGTGCGCTGCCTGTGAGCTTAGAAGAGACCACAGAGGTCAGAGGACTGCATGGGGTGCTCTGGAACTGGAGTTACAGATGGTTGTGAGACAGTCTGTGCTTGCCGGACACCAAACTTGGGTCCTCTGTAAGGGCCACATGCAACAAGCCGGTTTTTATCCACCAGCCTGGAGCTCAGCCTGCCTGGCTGGCTCCTGCTCCAGCTGTGACTTCGCAGTATTGCAGGGCTGCAGAGAGCCCCGGAACAGCGCGTCCCACCTGCTCAGAGGAGGGGCCAATGACGTGTGTGTGTGTGTGTGTGTGTGTGTGTGTGTGTGTGTGCGCGTGTGTTCCTGTGTGTGAAATCCAGCGAGATCTTCCCCCTTCCTCTGGCAAAAGCTCCCAAGACATCATTATAGGAAGAAAAAGAAAAAGAAAAAACAGACAGACACGGGTTCTCCCCTCCCAGGCTTCGGATGCAGTACCTGTTAAGACTGCTTTGGACTTGCATCTATTTCATAGCTCTTTAACCATCTCCCTGCCAGTCACCTTTTCTGCCAAGACCCCCCACCACCAGCACAGAAATTGCAACTTTTGAGCAGGCAGTGCCCTCTAGTGTTGCACTTGAATGTTAAAAAAATGTGATCGCTGCCCCCTTTTACCTAATATCAAAGCAAAGAGAAAGGCTGCCAAAAATCAAATCACATCTTCCTAACCCACCCCTCCCCCACCGGCTCCCCAGGGCTGACATGTAGGAGCTGGGGCTGCCACAGGCAGCCTTGTCCATTGTGGGATGTTCAGCAGCAACTCTGGTATCTGCTCCCCTGCCCCGCCAGGTGCAGAGCCACTGAGGCCAGGTGTGACAACCAAACGGTCCCCAGGGAGCTGCCACTCTGGGAAACGGCTGCAGCTACAGAGATAAGAGGTTAGGAAACGGCTTGTTCTGGCCAAATTCAAGCAGCCGGCAGGGGGGAGGGGTGACTCGTGTATGTTATAAAGATACGCGGCTTCTTTTGTTTTTTTTTTTTTTTTTTTTTTATGTGTATGGGTGTACTGCCTGCACATGTATCTGTGAACCACTTACGTGCGGTGCTCTTGGAGACCAGAAGGGAGCGTTGGCTCTTCTGGAGATGGAATTACAGCCTGCTGTGAGCTGTCACGCAGGTCCTAGACACTGAGCATGGCTCCTCTGAATGAGCCGTCAGAGCTCTTAACCACTGGGACATCTCCAGCACCGGCACCACTTTTTTTTTTTTTTTTTTTTTTTTTTTTTTTTTTTTTTGGTTTTTCGAGACAGGGTTTCTCTGTGTAGCCCTGGCTGTCCTGAACTCACTTTGTAGACCAGGCTGGCCTCGAACTCAGAAATCCGCCTGCCTCTGCCTCCCAAGTGCTGGGATTAAAGGCGTGCGCCTTTTTTTTTTTTTTTTTTTTTTAAAGCAGGGTCTCATGCAGCTCAGGCTGGCCTCAGACTCACTATGTAGCCAAGGCTGCCCTTAAATTCTTGATCTTCCCATCTTTGCTTTCCTTTACTGGGCCACAGGCAACGTGCCCTCTGCGCAAGTTTAGCCCTGTTTTCCACTCTGTCACTCAGTCGCTTGCTGTATGGGGGGCGGGGGGGCAGCTGCTGTTCGCAGGACCTTGAGATGGAGGCCGGTTACTCCCGCCAGCAGCTGGGATCACCTCCGCCTCGCTTCAGAAGCTGTTGCCTTACTGGCTGTTTCCATTGGCCTTAAGGATCCCTCGCTAATTAAAAGCAACTAGGCAATCTTCTGCACACACTATAGAGCAGGTCGCTGTCTTTAGACTTCTGTCTTTTAAAGAACTGGTTTAGGACGTATGTTTAAAACTTGAACCTAGGAGCCGGGTGGTGGTGGCGCACGCCTGTAATCCCAGCACTTGGGAGGCAGAGGCAGTCGGAATTCTGAGTTCGAGGCCAGCCTGGTCTACAGAGTGAGTTCCAGGACAGCCAGGGCTACACAGAGAAACCCTGTCTCGAAAAACCAAAAAAAAACCCTTGAGCCTAGAAATGTGTGTGACTTGGCTAGAGTAAAAAGCTAAACAGGGGACTGGAGAGATGGCTTGGCTAGGTTTGTTTTTTTTTGGGGGGGGGTGTTTTCTGAGACAAGTTTTCCATGTAGCTCTGGCTGGCCTTGAACTCGGAGACCCACCTGCCTCTGCCTCCCAAGTACTGGGATTAAAGGTGTGCACCGCCACGACCCCACTATAGCTCGGGTATTAAGAACACTGGCTGGCCGGGCAGTGGTGGCGCACGCCTTTAATCCCAGCACTTAGGAGGCAGAGGCAGGAGGATTTCTGAGTTCGAGGCCAGCCTGGTCTACAGAGTGAGTTCCAGGACAGCCAGAGCTACACAGAGAAACCCTGTCTCGAAAAACAAAAACAAAAAAACAAAAACAAAGAACACTGGCTGCTCTTAGAGAGGACCTGGGTTTGAATCCCAGTAGCTAACCACATAGTGGCTCACAACCATTTGTAACTCCAGTTCCGGGAGATCCAACGCCTTCTTCTGGCCTCTATGGGCAACAGGCACACGCATGGTACACAGATAAACATGTACGTAAAATACCCAAACACATTAAAAAAAGAAAAAAAAATAAACAAAAATGAAATCTGGAAGGCTGTGCTCTGACTGGAGACCGCTGTCAGCAGACATCAGGGGACCTTCCCCAGCTATGTTAAAAGTCCACGCTGGGCTGTCTTCTTTCTCTTCAGTGAGGCCGCTGAGCAGCAGACGCCCGTGCAGGTCTTCGTGAAGACCCTGACGGCCAAGACCATCGCTCTTGAGGTCGAGCCCAGTGACAACATCGAGAAGGTCAAGGCCAAGATCCAAGACAAGGAAGGCATCCCACCTGACCTGCAGAGTGATAACGCTGGAGGATGGTCGAGCCCTGTCCAACATCCGAAAGCGTCCAACCTGGCACCTGATGCTGCGCATGCGCGGTGGCATCCTCGCGCCGTCCCTTCATCAGTTTGCCCAGATGTCCGACTATGACAAGATGATCTGCAGCAAGTGCTATGCACGCCTGCACACACACACACACACACACACACACACACACACACACACGTTCAGTCAACTGCTGGAAGAAGGTCAGATAAAGCTGGGCCGTACCTGGCCCGTGACCCGGAACGAAATAAAGTCCCTTTCCATCTACTGGAGCAGAAAAAAAAAAAAAAAAAAAAAAAAAAGTCAGAGCTGCTGGGCGGTGATGACACGCCTGTAAACCCGGCCTCGCCTCCAGCACGTGGCGCTCTGTAAATGCAAGGCCAGCCAGATCTGCCTAGCAAGTTTCAGGGCAGGGCTACACAGAGAAACCTTGTCTCTAAAAACAAAAAACAAAACAAGTTCCAATTATTCTGAAATGTTATCTTTAAACATCTGGAAGTTGTCTTAAGCACATAACTCTAGAAATCGACTAATGTATTCATTGCTAAATTCCACAGAACTTTTCATTTGGTCTCCCTCTCAAGGGACTGTCCCTCTACCAGCAGTCGGTGCCCTGGTTCCCAGAGCTGGCATTCCCCTGCTGGGCTCAAAGGGTGGCAGGTGAGGAGGCTAAGGAGCTCAGGTGGGCGGAGTCTGGGGCCTGCGCGATCGCAGGCGAGACAGGAAGTCAGGGCAGAGAGGGGAACAAGGAGATAGAACTGAGGCCAGGGACAATATGGCTGCTTTCAAAGAGGTCGCGTTCAGGGGTCAGGGAATGTGTGCTGTGTCTAGAAAAGGCCGGGAAAGGTTCTCTCCTAAACCCTCCAGAAGCAACACAACCCTGCAGGCACCGTCCATTTAGGAGTCTAATGCCCATTTCAGAACAGTCTTGACTCCAAAACTGTGAAACTGATTCGTGTTATTGTAAAGCCTGTTTGTGGGAATCTGTTCCAGCAACAAGGGGAAGTGGTTACAGGGGTAGCTGGTTAAATCCCGTTCCCAGCACCCACGAGGCCGCTCACAGCCATCTCTAACTCCAGGTCCAGGGGCTCTGATGCCTTCTGGATTCCTCGGGCACTGGGCATGCATTTGGTGCACAGACATGCCTGTAGACAAGATACCGTATACATAAAATACAATTTAAAATTGCTGTATTTCTCTTTCCAAGTGCTAATTACTGTTATATTTCCCCTAAAATATGCATAGCATATATAAATAATATATCCCAAGAGTGTAAGCCAGAGGTCAGTGCATGTATAAGAAAATCCTCCGCCTGGCATCAAAAGACAAACATAATACATGCATTTAAATATGTGGCCAACTCTAAGTAGTCACCTGGCACATCTCAAGAGGTAATGCAAGTCTAGGGACCCCAAGCAGCCTGGCTTTGAGGCAGCTACAGTTGGATTCAGAAAGGAGAATCTTGACTTCAGAAGACAAAGGGGGGAGGTTAACAGCTCCTTGATTGACCTTAGTGGAGAGCAGGCCTTCCTATGGGCGGCTGGAAACAGCTGTGGCAGTCTCTGCAGCAACAGCTGGGCTTGACAAAGGGTGGGAAGCGGACCTGGCTCCCTAATAAAGACAACCGCCAGCCGGGCGTGGTGGCGCACGCCTGTAATCCCAGCACTCTGGGAGGCAGAGGCAGGCAGATTTCTGAGTTCAAGGCCAGCCTGGTTTACAGAGTGAGTTCCAGGACAGCCAGGGCTATACAGAGAAAGCCTGTCTCGGGGAAAAAATAAAAAAACCAAATCCAAACAAAAACAAAAACAAAACAATAAAAGACAAACGCCTGACAGTACGGCCTCTCCTTTCAGCAACGTGTCACGTGTGGTAGGTGCTGTGACACTGGGTCACGTGTGGTAGGTGCTGTGACACTGGGTCACGTGTGGTAGGTGCTGTGACACTGGGTCACGTGTGGTAGGTGCTGTGACACTGGGTCACGTGTGGTAGGTGCTGTGACACTGGATCACTGCACTGTACCCAAGCAGTCACCAGCCCTCCAAAGTCCTGTGATCACAAGCATTCTCGGAGTGAGGTGTGGCCCACGCTCTCCTAAGCTGTACCTCAAATAACTAGACTGACAGCATGCGCTCCGAAGCACGCAGTGTTCATTGCTGTTCTGCATTCAGCCCGTGAAACTGTCTGAAGAAAACACTAGGCCGGGGGCTCTCAGCCTTCCTGACGCTGCGACCCTTTAATATGGTTCCCCGTGTTGTGGTGACCCCAACCAGGAAATTATTTCATTGCAACCTCATAACTGCAATTTTACTACTGCTATGAGTTGTAATGTAAATATCTGATAAGCTGGATACCTGATATGCAGCCCCGGTGAAAGGGTCCCTTGACCTCAAAGGGGTTGCGACCCACAGACTGAGACCCGCTGCCCTGAACAAAGCCTTGTCGCGTACTTCCCCCATGTACTTATGAACAAAAATGATGATTCCTTCACTGTAGGAGTTTTCTCTGAACAACAGGGGGGAAAAAAACCTAAGTAACAGCCTGCCCCTAAGAGAGCTCCAGGCAGGCAGCCCACAGACAACACAGAGGAAGACTGTATCAAGGGGGTTGGGGGTCTTAAAATAGCTCGCCTGGGGCACTTGGTGAGTAGTGACAGAGGATACTCAAAATAGAAGGAAAAATATGAGCACAAAGAAGAGATGTGCTCTTTTCTGGACGGCTTCAACAAAACAGTACAAACTTAAAGCACCCAGAACGTTCTCTCTCGCCATTCTGAAGGCTTGACATCTGAAATCAAGATATTCACCGGACAAGCTGCTTCGAAACAACTTCCCCGATCCTATGTGAAGGGACTGTTAGTTATAAGTGAGGGTTTCTTGAACCTTGAACCTCCATGTGTAAGAGTTACCCTAGAGAAGCAAAGGAAAAGGCGGAAACGCCCACTCCAGCGGAGTCCAGTCGAGCTCCACTGGCTGCCGGAGTGAAGCTCAGTCTGAGACTGGAGACTGGTTGATGTCCATCCTCTGAGGGAGCGAGTCCTGTGGGTGTGGCTATGTAAGATGGAAGTTACTCTGGAGTGGAGGGAGAAGGGGCTTGAGGTGAGCTTGGTGGATCCAGCCAGGGAATCCCTCAAGCTTAGCAGCTGGGGGGCGGGGGGGGGGGTGTCACAAGAATTGCTTCAGAGGGGCCCTGCCATTCAGGAGAAAGGAGTGAGGGGCATTGGTCCAGAGAGGAGAGAAGGACTTGATCTCCAGTGTTGATGGGGTGGACAGGAGTTGGTGTGTGTGGTCGGGGAAGACAGTGGTCAGTGAATAGGAGGGGCAGAGATGACAGTGAGTGGGTGATCAGGGAGAGGGGAAGGGTTTGGCGAAAGAGCGGGAGTCAGAGCCACTTGTCCAGACTTGCGCTCAACGGTCAAGATGAGGTCTCTTGGGGAAAGTCCGTAGCCTGAGAGGGGCCGCAGCAGGGCCTACCGAACCAAGGTGAGGTTCTGGTGAGCTTCACAAGGATACTTTTTAAGGAGCAATTAGTTCTATCTTTCCTCGAGGCCTGGGTTTGTATGAGACAGGAAAATAACAAGGGGTGCTGAGAGCCTTAGATGGGGTTCAGGAGATATGGGAGGTGATTTCGAGACCATTGTCGCACTGGAGGGAGGTGGGGATCCCAGAGCAGGAATGGCGGTCACAGACTGTCTGAGCCCTTTGGCGGCGGTGTGTGGTGGGGATGCCTCCACCCGCCCTGGTACTTCTCCAATGTGGATCTATCGCATGATCTGACCTTATGGCATCTAGATGATAACAAATGCGACTTACAAGACAAGCGATGCGTGAGGGGCCAGCGGACTGGCAGAGTAATTATCATCATTGTTGTTCATTACCGTGTATCCTGTGACACCAACTAACTACCCAGGTAAGGCAGATTCTGCGGGTTAAAGGCGGAGTCCATCGCAAAGCTGCCCCCTCTTCAGACACCCGCTGCAAGCCATACAAACCTCTGTCCAGCCAACTATCAGCTCAAAATTAAGCAGTTTGCTGGCACAGCTCAGAATCTACAGAGGTCTTTACTGAACTTACTTTTTTTTTCTGAAGATTTATTTTATGTATATGAGCGCTCGACCTGCATGTACACCTGCAGGCCAGAAGAGGGCACCAGATCCCATTACAGATGGTTGTGAGCCACCATGTGGCTGCTGGGAATTGAACTCAGGACTTCTGGAAGAGCAGCCAGTGCTCTTAACCCACTGAACCAGCTCTCCAGCCCTACTTAGGTTTATTTTACTATGGACAATAACACTGGGGTCCCTGTAAGCTCTGCTGTCAGCAGAGAAACAAACCACAAGAGGCAAGAAAGAAACTCGGTTCAGCATAACTTAGCTGGGCTACTTCAGACTTTTGGAGTCTGACCCCCAACCAGTTTAATTTTTACATATTTAAACGCGGTAAAACATTGAGGGAAAGTTCACGCGTGACACTCATTACCACAAAGCTTAAGACACGGCTACATCAACACTCCCTTGCAAAGTATACGTCTTTCGCCAAGCACCTGTAACCTCTTCCAAAAGAGTGGTTTCTATGGATGGAGACACCGTTCAGGATAAGGGCCTGGGGAGAATCTGTAACAAGCACAGCAGCCAACTGCTTAGCAAAGTGCATGGGGCCGCTTTCATAAGGTAGGTTCCACTGACTGAGAAGCAGTGCTCAGGGTAAGGGGGATTCGGGTGAGGGCTGACGCCACAGAATAGCGAAGGATCACCGGGTTGTCAAACAACATCCACTCCGGGTGAACAGGAGTCAGCTTTGCAGGTTGAAGAGAAAAGCCTGTGTGTTTGACAATTCTGGTTTCTCTGGTGCTATCTGTGAGCACGTGGACCCCGAGACCTCTGCAAACCTCACGGACAACCAACGATACCTGAACTCAGGGTAAGGTCTACGGGGCGGGAGCTGGACGTGGAGTCTGGACCATCCGCCTCCTGGCGCAGCCCAAGTTCACAATCCAGGACCGTGTTCCGCTGAGCGCCCTAGTCAGGAAGCTTTGGGAGGCTTCATCAGATGAGCCTGGAAATCAAATCAGGGCTTCACTGCATGGGTGTAATCATTAAATCATTGGCCTTGTGATTACACCAGTTACTCCGTTTTACAGATGAGGACATTGGAATTCAGACAATAAGCCTCAACGATCATCAGAGGGGAAGGATTCAAACAGGCAGCTCACTGGACAGCCTCCTCGGAGAAGCAGGACCAGGGGTCCTTCCCTCTGCATCCTCCAGCAGGTCACTTACCTTCCCGAATGTAAGCTGATGTCCAGCAGATTGAAGGGCCCCGACTTAGGGATGGTTCATATTCCTTTGGACTCTGATGCTTGTCCTTTATATCTTAAAAGCTGTGTTATCCTACCTAAATTTACTTATGTATTTACATGTATAAGTCTCTCTGTGTGTATACCGTGTGGGTGCCAGAAGCCAGAAGAGAGAGCATCAGACCCTCTGGAGCCGGGATTACAGAAGGATGTAAGCCACCTGATGTGGGTGCCACTCCTCTGGAAGAACAGCAAGCGCCCCTCCCGCTAAGCCACATACCCCACTTGTTAATAAGATCATAGCTGGGGGAGGGGCTGGAGAGATGGCTCAGTGGTTAAGAGCACTGACTGCTCTTCCCAGAGGTTCTGAGTTCAAATCCCAGCAACTGCATGGGGCCTCACTGCCATCTGTAATGGGATTCAATGCCTTTTTCTGTTGTGTCTGAAAACAGCTACAATGTATTCGCATACATAAGATAAATAAGTAACTCTTAAATAAAGATCATCGGTCACTTGAAGTGGCAATTTCTGGTTTCTTTGGAGACTCAGTTGTGTTTTGTGACGTTTTTTCTGGAAGCTGTCCCATGAGAGGCTGCATTACTGGAGCGGACAGGTGGTGCTTCCTGGAAGCTGTCCGATGAGAGGCTGCTTTACTGGGGCGGACAGGTGGTGCTTCCTGGAAGCTGTCTTGTGGAGGGGCGTGCACTGTTCTGCTGCATCAGACACTTGGGAGGGCGCACAATGTTTAGAAAGAGTGTACGCATAACCCCACAGACCGCGAACGATAGTCTTGCATTGGTTCACCGTGCAGTGCCTTGCTGGTCTTTGCTGATCTTCCCTTGTCGTGATCTCGTAGAGAGAAACATAGCGGAGAACTTCGGAATCAGCTGCTGCTACTGACTTGTGTTTGGAATGGAGCCGAAGAACTAAGCCGGCCCACTTGCCCTATGTCCTCCTCTACCGCTGACGGGTGGGCTAGAAGGGAGGGAGACGGCAGCCTCGGAGAACCCGTCTTAAAGCAGGTTTGAACATTCTAAGCCTGTAGACACTATTGCCCTACGGCTGGAGGATGAGGCCGCTTCAGTCTCCCCTTGCCCCCTGCGGTGACACCTCGGTGCTCACGTATGATCCTCTTAGGAAGCCTATACCAGTAATAAGCTTTCTCCTAGTTGCTTTGTTAGTCCAACAGGATAAATTTAAAGACCATTTCTTCAATAAGTTTTTAAGAGCAACACCAAGCTAGGACATAAATTTAGTAAGTTTTCATTTGTTTTTGGGTTTTGTGGGAACCTGAGCTGAGCTAAGACCTCCAGTAGACTGGCCTGTAGGCGAGCTTGCCTGGCATTTCTTGGTTAGCAATCGTTGTGGGGTGGCCCAGCTCACTGAGGACAGTGCTGCCTTGCCTCTGGTTCTATAAGAAAGCAGGATGAACAGGCCTTGAGGAGCAAGCCAGCCAGCAGCACCCCTCCACAGCCTCTGCATCAGCTCCTGCCTCAGGGATCCTGCCTGGTTTGAGTTCCTGCCTTGGCTTCCCTCAGTGGACTGTGACTTGGGATGTGTAAGCCAGATAAATGGTATTTCATCACAGCAATGGTAACCCTAACGAAGACAAATGGATATTTTGCTTCAATGTGTGGCTATGTGCCAAATGCGTGCACAGTACCTGAAGAAGCCAGAAGAGGGCATCAGAGCGTCTCAGGTGGAGTTACAGATGGCTGTTAGTGGGATATGGAACTTAAACTCTTGTCTTTAAAATATTAAATTTACCTCTATTTTTTTTTCCTGTTTTATTTATTTAAATTTATTTAAATGTGCATGGATGTCTTCCCTGCTTGGATGTCTGTTGCCATGGATACCAAGAAAGGATTCCAGATCATCTGGAACCGACAGTTGTAGGCTACCATGTGGGTGCTAGGAATTAAACCAGGAGCCTCTGGAGGGAAGAACAGCTGGTGCTCTTAACAGCTGAGCCATCTCTCCAGCCCTGGGCTATGTTTATTTGTTTGTTTGTTTGTAGTTAATATACATGAGTACTCTATCTGCACGTGAGATGAGGGCATCAGATCCCATTACAGATGGTTGTGAGCCACCATGTAGTTGCTGGGATTTGAACTCAGGACCATTGGAAGAGCAGACAGTGCTTTTTTTTTTTTTTTTTTTTTTTTTGGTTTTTTTTTTTTGGTTTTTTTCAAGACAGGGTTTCTCTGTGTAGTCTTGGCTGTCCTGGAACTCACTCTGTAGACCAGGCTGGCCTCGAACTCAGAAATCCGCCTGCCTCTGCCTCCCAAGTGCTGGGATTACAGGCGTGCGCCACCACCGCCCGGCTTCAGACAGTGCTCTTAACCACTGAGCCATCTCTCCAGCCTCCCCACACCCCTGTGTTACATTTTTAAGGTAACTTAAGACAAGCTGAAACCTTTACAGTGGACTATGCTTTCTATCTAAACCTAATGTCGCTCCATTTAATAGTAAAAAATGTTCATATAAAGAAACAAAAAGAGGCTTTTTCTAAATTTTTTCCTCTCTTTGCTTCTGTGTCTTTTTTGTTTTGAAGACAGTCTCATTCTGTTTCAAAAACATGCTCTCAGGCAGACACCACTGAACCCAAGTTGCTGCTACATTCTCTCCCTAGTTATTATCAAAATATTAATTTTTTTCTAAATTGCTTTATTTATTCAAATAGTTTGACTGAGCATGAAAATTCTATCATTTAAGCCAGGATTGATGGTGCTTGTGCTCCTAGCACTAGGGAGGCAGGAGGCAGGAGGATTAGGAGTTCAAAAGCCAAGGTGATCCAGAGTGTTGGTAAAAAAAAAAAAAAAAAAAGTGTCCTCTACAGACACTAACTAACTATTGCTGCTGCCTTGGTGGAAAGAGACCCTCAGACCCTCAGCAGACTGGAGCCGCTAACTTACTCTCACGGGAGGAGGGAGAATTCAGATAAGTCCGCCGTTCCAGCTGCTCTCGTCCTCTGCCGCCTGCCTGCCTTCCCTGCTGCCTGTGCTCCCACACTGCTGGAGGATAGAGATCACAGGAGGTTGATGGAGGGGGAGGGGCATAGAGGACTCTTTGGTACAGCTATGGGGAGGGGGGTTGTCCTCCATGCTGGGGTGACACTTTTGTCGATGTGGCTGATTTGACGTCATTCTTGCTCAGTAAGCGAGCCCACCGGGCCTGATGGCTCACTCAGAGTCACCGGGGCCCTCTCTAGATAGAAGGGACATTTGTACACGTCTCCCCAGGAAAAGTTCACTCCCTATACCCCCCCAAGGAAACAATTCCATCACCAACTATTCTCCCCAAGATTTAAACTACTAACGTATCTCGCAGTTGTGCGGCTCACCGGCGCTCAGTCCATCTACAATAACCCACTCTGAAGCCCACGGCAAGGCAGATTTCTAGTTCAGTGACAAATAATGACTCCAGGAACAACCGTGACAAAGGTGAAATGGGACATGGCAACTATCCTACTTCAGTGTCTGCTTCCAACGTAAGACCAATCAGAGAAAGCCAGAGAGCTAAGCAGTCACGTGCAAACACCAGGTCATCAAGGAGCCCCAAGTGTTCTTAATTTTAATGCCAAACTCCCCCCTCCCCTTCTTCCTCCTCTTTTTTAAGTAGAGACACTGGGCTGAAGAGCTCAACTATTAAGCATTTTCTGAGGACATCTTTTAGGTGACGACATCTTTTTCAAGATGCCCATCAGATCAGCTGGATTAGCACACCACCCAACACGTGATTTCTGAGAAGCCAGTTCTCTCATAGGGAAACAGAAGCCTACGGAAGTCATGATGTGGCCTTTGTCTCCCAGGAGTCGAGTAGGCCCAAGCCTAATTTGGGTAGGGAGAGGCCCCTCTCCTGCCATGCTCTCACTCAGCTGTCCTAAGCATGGGCAGTGTTCCGCTGTCCCTCATCTAGTTTGGGAACCCACAACTCCAGGGTAGGCCTTGAAGGTGACACCCACTCCTGGTTCCAGCTCAGGCACATGGCTACCTGACCTTCAGTGGCATGAAGCAGCAGTACAACACATAACCCCACACACACACACACACCATAGCAAAATCACTTCAGCTGTAAGACCCGTAAAAAAAGAGGGTGCCCAGCACCCCATGCCTCGGAAGGCGACACCCAAATCACTAGAAAGAAATGGTCTTGATGCAACAGCAAGAGGATTTTTATTCCAGAGGCTCTGGGGTTCACAGCCGTACACCACGCAGGGGTAGAGAACTGTGAGCGAGTGCAGAATCGGGACAGCTTTTATAGGTTTACAACAAAACCCGCATATCGCAAACCAATCATCCCTTAGCATCGAGAGCCCACACAGTGTGAGCCAAATGATTTGTACCACTCCATAGCTTCTAAGCCAATCAGTTTAAATTACCCAAGCCCGACCTGGGCGTGGTGGCGCACGCCTGTAATCCCAGCACTTGGGAGGCAGAGGCAGGCAGATTTCTGAGTTTGAGGCCAGCCTGGTCTACAGAGTGAGTTCCAGGACAGCCAGCCAGGGCTACACAAAGAAACCCTGTCTCAGAAAAAAAAAAAAAATCCAAGTCCTTGCTCCAAGGACCCAATCAGTTTCCTATAGAAGCCAGATAGCAACTAGTTAGCTCATTTCCTGTTATGGGGCCAGGGTGACTTACACATCTCCTGTCCCGGGGCCAGGACCATGTACCCAAGGCCCTCCAACCAGTAGCAGGCACCCGGGGACCCATGCACCCACCAGGCGTGAGCCCCACAACCCGTGCCCCAGCTGCTCCTTGGAGGAAAGGAGCCGGGGACCTTCCCAGGCCCGGGGCCCGCAGCAGACACCGCAGGTGGGTGGGACGCGCGCACCCCTGGGCAGGCTCAAGGAATGTGACCCTCCACCTAGCTTCCAACAAAGAGCGGGCCAAGCCTCTGACCTTTGGGGCTCATCTAGGAGTTAGGCACGGGGGATTTTTAGCCTGTAATTCTCATCCCTTCACAGCCACCATGCCTTCCCAGACGTGATGGACTGTGGCCCTGAAGGAGCCTCCCTCGGCGAGCTGGCCACAGGAAAGCAGAAGTGACTGCTGTAGTTCTGTGTATGGCTGAGAGTGGAGAAAGCAGTCGGGGCTGGGGATGTGGCTCACACTGCGGGCACTTGCTGCCTGTGGCGGCTTGAGATACAATCGCCCCAGTTGGTAGAACTGTTTAGGAAGGATGAGGACATGGGGCCTTCTTGGAAGATGCCGGTCAGCAGGGGAAAGGGCTTTTAGGTTTCAAAAACCTACACTATTCCCAATTAGCATTCTGTTTCTATGTCTCTCTTTGTCTCTGTCTCTCTCTGTCTCTATCTCTGTCTCTCTCAGTACGTGCATGCGTGTTTGTGGGTTATGCCTGTGTGTGCTCCTCCCCCAGCCTTGAGCAGGCTAAATAGACCTTAAGTGTTTGCCACAGTTGGACCTTAACAACCCAGGGGGGAGTCAGTTTCCTACAGGAGCAGACTGCCGGCTGAGCTTGCTTTGCATCTCAATGCAGCTGAAACAAAGGCTGGGCAGCGGCTTTCCCTATATAAATGCAGTGCAGACTAATAAACTTGGAGCCTTGATGAGAAACTTTGTCTTGGCTTCATCCTTCTCTCTCACCGTCCTTTCCCGTTTCCAGCCCCCCTTTCGGGTAACCCAGTTCATCCCTGGCTCTGGGCAGCCACACCTGTGACTAAAGCAGAGGCTCGTAGCTACTGCTCTAGCCCAGGCCTGCCTGCTGCTCCCATCCTCCCTGCGTGATGGCCACGGGCTCCAACTCCCTGGGGTCACGAGTCCCCAAATGAAATGCTTTCCTGCCCTGGCCACGGTGCCTTTTCACAGTAACTGAGACAGTGCTAAGACCTGAGCTCAGCCCCTCCCACCCACATGGTTGCTCCAAACCACCTGCGGTCCATAACTCGGTTCCGGAAGCCCCGCTGCCCTCCGACCTCCACGGGCACTGAGCACATGCAAACTTGTAGACAAAACACTCGTAGAAACAAAATAAATATATCTAAAAATGTTCAATTAAAAAAAAAATAAAAATCAGGTGTCAGCAGCTTGTCCACTTTCACCTGTGTGTGAATTTTCAATATCAATGCTAGAACAAAAGTCAGAAAGAGAAATCAAATGTTGCAGCAAACAAATTTCAGTAGCCAGCTTTATAGACATTGTAAGTAAAGGTTAGTTTTTTGTTTTCCAGGAAAGTGGCAACATTTGTACTATAAACATTAAAAGTTGTTACAGACTCACAGACAGGAGTGTTCCAGCCACATCAGAGGCAGCCATGGCCTGAGGCTGAAGGAAAGAGCTAGCCTGAGGTTCAAACCCAGGACAGTCAGGAGAAACAGACATCTTGGCTAGTGTGGCCGGCTCCTGAGGGGAGAGACAGATGGACCTTCTGTAACAAGGAGAATTCCCTCCTTGGCCTTTCAGGTTTGCCACACTGTGTGCCCCACCCAGCCTTCATGCCAGAAGAAACCAGGCCGGGGAAGGCACGGGATAAAAGCAAAGTTAGGATTTAAGGTTGTCCTGGGCCTGGGTGTGGGGTTGGGCGTGCAGCTGCGGGGTGGGGGTGGGGGTGAGACTACAGGGCCACATGCTCTCCCTTATCAACTCTGTCCTGAGAGGGACTTCAGGGAAGTGTGACAGGGTTTCAGCTCAACAAAGCAAGGGTCTGTCTCAAGGAGAAAAAGAAGAGAATGAGTGTGAAGCCGGGGTTCAGGCACTTGGAAAGCCGAGGCAGGAGGATCCTAAGTTCCTATCAGCCTGAGCTGTGAGAGAAGATTTCACCAAGAGGAGAGGGAAGGGGAGGGGGGAAGGGGGGAGGGGGGGCAGAGCGCACCCTTTAGTCATTAAATCTTAATAGCAGGTCCTTCCAGGAACACCCCCTCCACTCCATTACCAGCACTTTCCCCAGACAGAGCGCACTCCCAAGTGTGTTCCATTTTTAGTACAAAGAACGCTCCCACTGACTTCCTAGGAATTGGGAAGCCGCCAACTGACTGGAGTGACATTTAAAAGGAAGATCCCACCGTATTCGTTCACAGTTTAATTTACATAGATGACAGTTTGGTCTTTCTTGGAAACAGTATTTAGATTCCACAGACTCTGAAAATGTAATATTAATATGACTACTAACATTAGAAGTAGGACTTAAAACTCAGAAATAAGAATAGTAATCTGATCTGGGCCTGAGGGCGCGCCTTTGATCCCAGTGCTTGGGAGTGAGAGGCCTGGAGAGCTCTGGGAGTTCGGGCCAAGCTGGTCTCTACATAGTGTGTTCTGGAATGGCCAGGGCTATGTAGACAGATCCTGTCTCCAAAAAAATAAACAAGGCAAGGAAGAAGGAGGAGGAGGAGGAGGAGGAGGAGGAGGAGGAGGAGGAGGAACAGTTCTGTATTAAATGATACCATTTATATTCTTTACTAGTCGGGTTAGACCCTTAGTTTTAACTGCATGAAACCGACAGCCTGGTATTAACATCAGTAAACCACAGCCAGCATGGCCTGGTGCCTTGACCTGATTAGGAGCCATGAGAGAATAAAGAACAGACACTCAAGAAATGAAAGACACACAGGTGGAAAGCTGGGGTCCGGCAGGCTGTGTGCACTCCGACAGAATGGCGCCTTAAAGTGCGCATCTGGGAGGGGGAAGCTGAGTTGCTGTCTTTGCACACACTAGGACTTAGACACCATCAACTTTGCCGCTCGGACCAGAGGAAGAGTTTGCAGTCAGTCCCTCTGAGCCTCCCCTGGAGGAAGGCTTTGCCCCCCCACCCTGGGTCCTTGGCATGACCCTATCAACCATACACGTTCACTGAGAATGCCATCCACTCTTTACAGTCACTCAAGGCTTCCTCTGCGCCCTGCCTTACGGTTTCAAAATAATTAGACAAAAGTAAAACAGAATCCATAAAAATGAATTACATGCTTTCTTAAAAAGAACGTCACAAATCAATCATGGGCAGCAGGACAGGTTGGTGCTATGTGACTCACACTGTAAGCTTATGCAGAGACAACATCATTCAAAGAATGGCCCTGCTTCTGACAGGCAGCTAGCAGGCACCCAGGGGGTCTAGTGTCCCCAGTTCCCTAGAGAGATGGGACCCAAGCTCAGGACGTTGGTACTCCAATTCAGGAGCACTCCCAAGGTCATGCCTGCACGAGAACACAGCGTGCCCAGGGCACCCACAGCCAGTTCTCCCGATGGCAATGGCGAGGGCGAGTGACCCCTGCACCCTGCTGAGCTTCCTGTTGTCAGTTTCCGCTTGAACCAAATAAGGTTTGCTGATGTGACTTAAGGAAATGGCTTAAAGCTGGGCCACTCGGTGTGCATATAAACTGATTCCCAATGGTTAATGGGTTAATAAAAGTCAATTCAACAAGGACTGCTAGAACAACAGAGAACCAGTGCCGGGCGTTGGTGGCGCACGCCTTTAATCCCAGCACTTGGGAGGCAGAGGCAGGCGGATTTCTGAGTTCGAGGCCAGCCTGGTCTTCAGAGTGAGCTCCAGGACAGCCAGGACTACACAGAGAAACCCTGTCTCGAAAAACCAAAAAAAAAAAAAAAAAAGAGAACCAGTGGGTCCTCACATCTCTGGAAGACGGAACGCTTTCTAGATAAACTAGGAACAAAACAGTTTACTACATAAATGCCTTACACTTCATAGAAACCAAATAGAAAAGCAAATATTAAGCAAAGTACTTTCATCTAAAATGACAAAGGACTAAATAGCATCGTTATTTTTAAGTCAGTGGGATGTGGTTGCACAAATCTTTTAATCTCAACACTCAGGAGACTGGATCTCTGAGTTGGAGTCCGCCTGGCTTAGAGAATGAGTTCCAGGGTAGTCAGGGCAGCCAGAGAAACTCTTTCTTGACTAACAAAAATAATAATAAATAATAATGTCTAGGGAACATGGAGATGGTTGCATTTAAGGGTACTTTGCTCTTCCCAGGTCTGGGTTGGCTCCTAGCTCCCAAAACCACCTGTAACTTCAGCCCCAGGAGATCCGGCACCTTCTGTGGTCACCTGATCACATCTCAAACACAAAATAAATAATTTAAAAAAAAAATACTGAGCCGGGCGTGGTGGCGCACGCCTGTAATCGTAGCACACTTGGGAGGCAAAGGCAGGCGGATTTCTGAGTTCGAGGCCAGCCAGGACTACACAGAGAAACCCTGTCTCGAAAAACCAAAGGAAAAATTTTTTACGGGGTTAGAAAGAGCACTGGCTGCTCTTCCAGAGAACCCGGGTTCAATTCCCAGCACCCGCATGGTCGTTCACAACTGTCTGTGACTCCTGGGGATATAGCAACCCTTCTTCCTCCTCACACACATGGTGCAGGCAAAACATAGAAAATCAATGAATCAAAAACAATTTTTAAGAGAATTAGGTCGTCAAAGCCGCTGGCCGCTGTCAGCTCTCAGAGCAGAGAGCAGCAGTGCTCAGCTCCATCTCAGCACTGATGCAGCCCAGGCCCCAGCACAATGGAAGGAGTCTTTCAGTCAACACTATCGGGATACTCCCCCACAAGCACCTGAGAGGCCCTTCTCCCGGGCAATTCTTGATTCCGTCCTGTTCTCAGATCCTTGCTTTAGGAACTTAGGACAGCTAATGAAGATCAAACATGACACTAACCCTGAACTAAAATAGGAAAACATCCGTTACTATAGCCACAAGCAACTTAAGTGGGCTGTAACTTTCAAAAGTATCAGAGCAGCTGGGCATGGTGGCCCAGGCTGGAAGGCAGAGGCAAAAGGATCAGAAGGTTATCCTTGGCTAGATAGCAAATTCAAGGCCAGCCTCAGCTACTTTTGACTCTTGTCTCAATAACCAAAAGGCAAGCAGAGCATCATGAGCGCTGGGAAATTACCTCAGCCTAAGAGGCTAAAGAGGCGCAGAGTCTCAATCTAGAAACCGAGGACTCAGAACTGGAGTCTTGCTTTACCAGAGGGTGTCCGCAGGGAACCCTCGGGACAAAGACAAAGGAACAAAGGAGAGTGCTTTTCAAGGTGGCTGTTACCGGTCAAAATCCCAACCCCAGAACATACTGACAAGCAGAGGCAGCATCTGGGTGTACCCAGCTCCACCCTGAGAGCAGGCAGGCTAAGCCTCAGAAGAGCCATAAGAACCCAGGCGGCGGGAAGCTCGGCAGCCGCTGGCCTCTAGCACATCTCCACAAAGCCAAGTTCTAAAAACCCTTCCAGACTATGTCTCCTACTCCCAGCTCCCGCCTCTGGCCTGGTGACTGTTCTCGTTGGCCTGGCTAAGGACACGGAGTCCCTGCCCAGAGCCTCCTCTGATCTCAAGGAACATCAGCCGCAGGGCCAGCACCTACTCACTGTTCTTCCCAATAGCGGATGTAAACATGGCGGCTTGAATTCTGCCTCTGCTGATTGGTGGCATCTCTTAGGGCTAGATTGTTAGATTTTCTTTGGTGGGAGTTGTTCCCCCCTTTTTATATGTAAAGAATAAGCTGTGCACTTGTGCACTTGAAAAAGGCACTTGACCACCTCCCTGTGACGCGTAAATTATGTTTGAGACAGTGACAGAGAAAACAGTAATGTGTGAGTGGGACCTAAGGGTAAAGCAGTATTGACGGCAAGTAAATACTTTTTTTGTTGTTTGTTTTTTCCAGACAGGGTTCCTCTGTGTAGCCCTGGCTGTCCTGGAACTCACTCTGTAGACCAGGCTGGCCTCGAACACAGAAATCCGCCTGACTCTGCCTCCCAAGTGCTGGAATTGCAGGCGTGCACCACACTACCCGGCATACTTTTTTTTTAATGTGTCTACACGCATGCTAAGTGTGCCTCGTGGAGGCCAGGTGACTTTGGGTCCCCTAGATAAGTCACACGAAACAGAGAGCGACCTCACCTGGGTGCTGGGAACTGACAGGAAACACTGTCACTGGTCCATCTCTCCAGCATAGACACACCCTTATTTTGAAGGTGATATTTCTTTACAAGTGAGAGTATGCTTGAGTTTGGTTGTTCTGCCTTGAGATATGTTTACCTCAGACCTTCAGTCTTTCTGACTCAGTTTCTCAGGCCCTAGGATTACAGACGAGCAGCACAGCACACACCTATATATTTTTAAAAATTATCCAGTGCCTTTAATCCCAGCACTCAGGAGGCAGAGACAGGCAGGTCTCTGAGTTCAAGGCCAGCCTGGTCTACAAAGTAAGTTCCAGGACAGCCAGGACTGTACATTAGGACTCTGTCTCAAACAAAACAAAACAAAAAAGACACATTTATCCCAACATATATGGACAGCCTTGAAAGTTTGGCAAAGATTTAGCTAGGGTTTCTTTTTTTTTCTTTTTTTTTGTTTCGTTTTGTTTGTTTGTTTGGTTGGTTGGTTGGTTTAGTTTGGCTTGGGTTTTTTATTTTTTTGTTTTTGTTTTTTGGGTTTTTTTGTTGTTGTTGTTTTGTTTTGTTTTGTTTTGTTTTGTTTTGTTTTGTTTTCGAGACAGGGTTTCTCTGTATATTGGCAAAGATTTAATCACATAAAAATTACAAAATGGAGCCGGGCAGTGGTGGCGTACGCTTTTAATCCCAGCACTTGGGAGGCAGAGGCAGGTGGATTTCTGAGTTCGAGGCCAGCCTGGTCTACAAAGTGAGTTCCAGGACAGCCAGGGCTACACAGAGAAACCCTGTCTCGAAAAAACTAAAAACTAAAAAAATAAAATAAAATAATTAAAAAAAAATGGCTAGTCTACAGTCAAATATAACAAAGAAATTAAGGGCCAGAGAGAGACAGCAGTTAGGAGCAGTTAGCACTCTCAGAGGACCTGGATCCTGCTCCCAGCTCCCACAGGGCAGCTCAAACTGCTTCAGAGGTTCCCAAACCCTGTTGGCCCCCAAGGGCACCAGGCAAACACAGTGAACATGAACACAGCTAAAACTCTCATACCCAGAAAACAAGAATGCCCACGCCTGAGCGGAGACGCAGCTCAGCGGCACAGAGCACCGGCTCTGCTCTCCAGAGTCCCGGGCTCAGTTCCCACACCCACATAACCATCCATGCTGCTAGTCCCAAGGGCTTCTGGGGGAGTGCCTCAGTGGTACAGCAGGATTCCCTCTGCTCAGCCGGTTCCTCCTGGTGAGCCCAGAGAGCACTATCTGTTGGGGCCGCCTGTCTTCTAAGGTGGGAGACGCTCTCAGCTTCCCGAGGGAGAGAGGCTGTCCTTGCTGTGTGTCCACCTGTCGAAGGTCAGACTCTCTTCCTGCCTCTGAGCCTTTACACAGACTCAGAAATCTGAGCTTTGGTGCTGCGCCAGGGCAGGGCGTCTCACGTCCACTGGATGCCCAGGCCCTGCACAGGGACCTACCAGTCAGCCCGGAGTGCCTGGCAGGGCCGGGCGCCATCTCTCTCTGGCCGCTGTGTCTTTCGCCCTCCTCCTCCTCCTCCTCCTCCTCCTCCTCCTCCTCCTCCTCCTCCTCCTCCTCCTCCTCCTCCTCCTCCTCCTCCTCCTCTCGGGGGCGCTCACCCCCCACCGCACCCCCATCTCACTGAGAGACTTGCTCCACGCAAACTTTCCGCAGCCGGTGAGCCCGGAAACGCACGAGCACGATCCTACGCTCCAGGACTGTCTGATCAATCCGAAACCCGAGGGACCTCTGTTACTGGATTTGAACCCTGTTTTCACCTTTGGTTCCACACCTACCATGGGTTCCAAATTATCTG
The DNA here is from genome assembly GCA_964023405.1 of Apodemus agrarius. Taxonomy (NCBI): domain Eukaryota; kingdom Metazoa; phylum Chordata; class Mammalia; order Rodentia; family Muridae; genus Apodemus; species Apodemus agrarius. The sequence goes on from OZ030007.1 coordinate 66,804,708, forward strand.
TGGGAAAGGACACACCCTTCACCCGTCTGTGGCCTGTGGGAGGCTCGACCAGCCATCCTTGTTCCGCCTCAGTTCCAATCCGGCCTCAGTGTACACTGAGCAATGGCCACTGCTGGCTTAGGTCCGGAACTTCCTATTTTAATATCTAAACTGGTTTAGAAAGCGTCATAGGAGACTGGAGAATGGCCGAGGCTCCTCCCCGCCTGCAACCCCCGTTCATCTGAACCGTTCCCATCCTGGGGTCCAAGCCGGCCTCCTCTGAGCACAACAGTCCTTCGCGCCCTGTGACTCCTTTGTCCGGATTCCTGTAGACTCTCTTGTGTTCCATCTGATACAGCACCTGTCAATTAAATTAGGCAGGACAGGGAGGGTGGGGCATCCAGGGAGAGGCTGAATCCTACGCTAGAGTCCGGCACAGGAGGACTTCCACGGTGCAGGAAGGCAGAGAGCCACGGTAAAGTTGGGCAGAGCTGGTAAGTCCCGTGGCACTGGGACTAAACTAAGTGGGATATTACGTTATTAGCCAGTCGGAGAGTGAGCCATAGATAATAGCCAAGGTGTCTGTAAAATAATAAAGTTCCAACCAAAAAAAAAAGCCGGGCGGTGGTGGCACATGCCTTTAGTCCCAGCACTTGGGAGGCAGAGGCAGGGGGATTTCTGAGTTCGAGGCCAGCCTGGTCTACAGAGTAAGTTCCAGGACAGCCAGGGCTACACGGAAAAACCCTGTCTCGAAAAAACAAACAAAAAATAATAATAAATAAATAAAGTTCCAAAGTTATTTCTGGGAACGGAGGCACAGCTTACAGTAAACACCCCTCAACAGACTGCATGAGATCCTGGCCTCCGCAAGCACCAGCACACACATGGTACACAAGTGAAAAAAAAAGAATTAAATAAACTTTTTTTAATGTTAAAAAAAAAACACCTACTGGGCTGGAGAGATGGCTCAGCGGTTAAGAGCACTGACTGCTCTTCCAGAGGTCCTGAGTTCAATTCCCAGCAACCACATGGTGGCTCACAACCATCTGTAATGGGATCCAGTGCCCTCTTCTGGTGTGTCTGAAGACAACTACATTGTACTTACATGAAATAAATAAATAAATAAATCTTTAAAAAAAAACACCTACTTAAAAAAAGTAAACACATTTTAGAGGAAAACAGACCAAAGAAGCATAAATTTGTCAGATTAATCTAGAAAGTGTCTCTCAAGACCAGCTGGCTCTGACGCCATGATAGCCGTTCC